>PVKM010003208.1:0-59172 GCA_004027735.1 Carollia perspicillata
CCTGGTTGATGCCTATTGTCAGCTTAATCATTAGCAGTGTCTACTGTCATTTTCCAAAGTGCTCCATTTTGGACAATAAATCATATTGTCCAAATCACCCTACTTTTAAATAAATAAATAACTTTTGTATGACTTCCTACAAACTCATCTAAAGAAGTTCAGGGCTTGGTGTCATATTTTTACACACTGGCCAACTTGAAAGACCCAACCATTTTCTGCCTCAGAGTTCTCACCCGTGCTGTTCCCGCTGAGTATAACTCATTCCTTCTGAACCTTCCACCTGGCCAACTCCTGCTCCTTCTGCAAGGGTCCACCTAAAGCCACCATCTAAAACAAGCATTTCTCAACGCAGTATAAGTCATTTCCACTAAGGCATTGTTTTTGTATCTTCTCTCTTTCATTCTTAAAGTAATTATAAATTACGTGTAATTTATTGTTAATACAATAAATACCTTCCCCACTCTTTAGTAAGCACGAGGGCAAAACACACACCCTCCCCTTAGTTATGGGTATTGTAGCACAGTACTGGACCCCATTGTGGGTGTTTACTTTGTGGAAAAAATGGAGAACAGAAGAGAGAGAAATACCAGTCAAGGCCTTTTAGTACATTCATTTTCTAAATCTGAATGAATACAAAATCTCTCATCACTCTGACCCACTGGAATGCAATGAAGACATTAAAAGAAAATGCTAACATAGGAGGTGCAGATGAAATTTCCCAGTACTTTGTGAAAGTGGACAAAAAGCACCTAAACAAAATAGAGACAGATTCCACAGAAGCAGTATTTTAAAATGCCTTGGTAAAGAGGGGAGATTTATTAGCTCTGTCAAAACAATAAACTAAATAACAGAATCAGACATTTAATGAAAAATTTCAGCTTTAGAACAAAAAAGCATTCATATGAGAATATTTACTGAAATATTTCTCTGATTAAGGATCATACATTGATGGAATTTTTAACTTAGAAAGACCCTGGACATGAGCTAGTTCAGTCCTATCATCTTGCAAAGAAGGGAGCTGAGACATAGGAGTGAAGGTACAGTTAGAAAGTCCACGATAATGAATGGTCTCCCATATTTCTGCATAATGGGACAGGTCTATTGCAAAAATATTTATTTTATTAGTGAATAATTAAAAAATCTAGTTAACATTTTTAGAGCCTTTAGGCAATCTTTTATACTAAAAACTGTTTCTATGCCCCATGATCTCATATGAGGGAGAAATTAAGATGTTGTTGTAAAAAATAAAAATAAGTGTGTATGTATATGTATATGTATATGTATATGTATATGTATATGTATATGTGCGTGCATATACACACACATACATACACACACACATTCAGGTTTGTAGAACAAAGTTGCAAAGTTGAATTATTAAATTACATTTGAAGGCAATCTTTAAATGAAATAAAGTATCCGATTTTGTCATATAGTTAATACTTTATTTTCTTTAATTAAAATGTGTTCTTAGGTTTCCCTCCATTGATAGATTTTATTTTTCATTTTATGAAAACAGCAACTCTGTGTAAGTGATTCTCACAATGAACTGGTAACTCCCTTAATAAGTTTCAAGCCCTCAAAAACTGACACATTTCACAAAGAGGCACTTGCTTTCAAGAGTGTGGTCCTAGTATCATATACTGGATACTTTCTTTACCGGGTCAAAATCACATATCCTTTGACAGAAAGCTCACAACATTTGTTTTCCAAAGGGAAAAAGAAGTCTCCTGTCTATGTCCCCACCCCGAAGAGAAAGGTCACACTGTAGGACCTGTGCCTTTCATACACGAGCCACATCACTGGCGCATGGCCACATGAAAGGCTACAATGGCAGGATTAGCACAAAGGCCTAAATAACACTGCTCTATGCCAAGATAAATATTCCAGTGTGACTTCTGAGAGTGAGAGCTGAATACTTTCCATACAGACATTCTATGCCCTTACAAATTCCTCCCCAAATTCTTCTGACCAAGTCCAGATTTAGTGACCCACAGACCTTACGCAAGCATATTTGTCTAACTCCAGAATGTTCAACAAGTATGTCTGCTAACTTTCATGCTGTGGCTTAGTTTTAATGAATATTTAAATTATTTTACATGTTTAAATGTGAATATTAAACAATACAACACTTTTCATGCATATTAAACACAATATAATTTTCTAGTCAACAGAAATACTAGCTGAAAAACTTTGATAATACAACAAATAAATAAAATGGAGAGATAGGAGAAATTATTTGCTCATCAAGACTCTCTAAAATATGACAATTGTCCAAACTGAAAAACTTACCATGAAGAATACTCTCCACCCCAGAAATGTAAGCCAGTATGTAGCAGCTATGTGAACAATGACTTTGAAGGCGCTAAGAGCCCCCTGTGAGGTTTTCATTACACCAGCCTTATTTCAGATACATCAGGTCTAACGTGCACGTTATAATTACTTCTATAGAAGTTCAGGGCTTGGCTTCTTTTCTCGGGTATTTTGGCTCCCCTTGTTTGGGAGGGAAAAGTGACTAATGATGCCCTGGAAATGATTAACTTAAAAAGAAACAGCTAAGAGTATTTGATCCTCTTTTGACAAAGTGTGAACACTAGGCCTTTTTACCCCCGAAGTGGAACTGGACTAAGAAAAAGAGTGTTAAGTAGAAGGAATGGGAGGAATGCACATGTTACTGTGACTTTATCTCAGAGAAGCTATTTCCAGTGATCACTGGTGGAAACCGCTGATAGTCAATCTCAGATTTTCACTCCCCATTTGACATCAATGTTGTCAATACGACATAATCATCTCTGTCAAAAGCATCATTCATTTCCAAACTGCAGAGTTATTTACAGTCGTGTCTTCACTCACTGTAACACCACCACTCAACACTCAGCTGTCCCTTCTCTGTTTTAAGTAAACATTCGGGCAGACTTTTTAAGAAGCTCTATTTTAGGTTAGGCTAACAACCTGAAAATGAACCCAAAGAGAAAAACTTCTCCCCTTGTCCAAATACCATTTGGACAAATGGATAAAGTTGTTCACAAAAACTAGCATTTCAAATTGAGTTCTGTTTGGTAATAGACATGGTGCTGAAAAGTGACATTTATAATGACAGCAATATGGATCCCCAATAAAGAAGACTGAGTTATACTCTGCTCTAAATATAGCTGTTTTAAATGTGTGTTTTTTTAAATTTGGAAATAAATTAAAATAATGTAGCTTCTAGTTAAGTACCTACTCTAAATCTCTGTTAGTCTCTGTTTACAAGAACATGGCTGATATGGGTCTTTGAATACAATTAAGTAGAAAATACTGCAAGGGAAACTTAGTCTTACGTTTCTAAGCACCTGAAGGAATAAGTATTTCCTTCATGGCTTTAGTAGCATTGAAAATATGATGGTAAGATGAAGGAAGTAAAGCTAATGGAAATCAAGAAGTATTTCAAAAATAAATTTAATTTGTCACTTTCAACTAGCCTTTCAGAGAACAAATCTTTAAGACTTGGTGGTATCTCCAGAACTTTCTGTTTCCCAGAGGCAACTACTTTTGTCTTTTTACTGGCAGAAGACATGATAATGGCTAAGAAGATGTGGAGGAAATTTTAAAAACTGAAAGCAGGTTTAGAGCTAATTTGACAAACAGAATGTTTGGTGGTCTCATAACTTTTAGAAGTTATTATCCTCAGTGCTTTTCCTAAGGAAGGTGTAAATATCACAACCAACCTGTGTCAGATTCCTTCCTCTTGATATACAGTACATCAAGTACATAAATTTTAAAAAATCAGAACTTATAAATATGCTTTTGTTATCTGAGCAAACTGAAATGAGCTATTTTGAAACCAGTGCACTCTAAAGTACTACTAGCCAATATTTCCTGCGAGCCTGCAGTGGGCCACGCTTTCCATCGATGATTTTGCTTCTGCTTCCCTCCAGACCATCAATTTGTTTTCCTCATCGTCGTGTAACAGATTAGAAGCTTTGTCCAGCTAAGATGCTCAGAGCTTCAGGGATTTGCTTAAGGTCCTGCAGTTAATATAAATAGTGGTAGAGCTAACATTACCAGAAGCATAAATACTATGATTTTTCATGGACATTTTCATTTAATTCTCAATGATTTGAAGGTAAGGACTATTAATATTCTCATTTTATAGAAGAAAAACAAGAAAATCTTAAACTTTCAATCATTTGTATTGTAGAAGGTTTTACTTACTTAGGGCTGGAATTGAAATATGGTTCTTGTTGTTGTTTGTTTGTTCCTTTACTCCAGAGCCAGCACTTGTATCAATGAGCCACACCCATCCCTCTAAGACCAAAATTGGAATTTGAATCCATACCTTTTGCTTGCAGGATGTGCATACTTTCCTACTTACCTCACTGTCCTAAGTCAAGTTTAAGAATATCAAATGGTTGCTTATTGGCTGTATTTCCTCGTCTTGTAATTTCCTTTTGCCTCCCTCTTCCTCAATGCATGTGTATGCAAGCTTACCCAAGACCCCTGAACCCTCACTTTCACAGAAATCCTTCCTTTTCCTTTGGTTATCAGATGTGTCTGGGGCCGATGTTAATGTTTTCCTTTTATCCTCTTCTTCCATAGTTTTCCTGCTTTTCCGGTAGTACCTCTAATACCAGGAGACCAGGCTTCTAAGAATGTAGACCTTGCTGAATGCCACACTGTCATTTTCCCCAGTTCATCTGTATCTTGTTTATTGACTATTACCAAAGCACAGTAGTCCCAGATATTCTCTCTATATGGTTATTTCCTAGGAGCCTCAAACCCTCCTTCATTGTCAAAGTAGGCTGCATCGACCAATAGCCCCATCTTCTGTCCTCTCAGCCTGTTTCCTACTAACCCTCTATCTTCCATGTGTTTTTTCTGTATTTCATTTTCTTTTTTATTTCTGCATGTGCATTGTCCCTACTGCGGTCTATTTTTTTCAGTCCCCACCCATCCTTTCCATGTACTCCTATGCCCACTATTTTCTTGCTCTGTCAGATTTTGAGTCTTATTTTTTTTATGTACAAGTAGCTAAGAAACAAAACTAGAAACAGGGTCTTCAACTACAGAACCACTCATACATAATAATAGTTGTGAGGTGCTTTTAATGAATACATCTTTTACCATGATTATTACTGTCTTCGTGCAGGTTTCTGTAATTATATGGGTTATGCTTCTGACTCATCTTCCTACTTCTTATGTTCTTGATTTACATTTGAAAAATAAAAAGTTCTGTTAATAAGCAGTTACTGAATCATCACCTCCCCAATAATTTGGAAATGGCAAATATCTCATCTGATTTTTAGGCCATCCATTTATCGTGACCTTGGGTCACTTCTAAGTGATTAATGTGTGAGCTTGTTGTGATATTAAAAAGAGCCACCTGAACCTTAATTCTAATCATCACAATGTCTTTGGAGACAACAATTATGCTCATGTTTTTTTATTTCTAGATATGTATAACCAAATAAGTAAACCTCTAGCACTCCTTAACTTTGAAACATAGGCTTAAATAATTTGTCTAAAATTCAATATCTATAGTTATTGTAAAAATCTGTATGTTTTCTGAAATTTGTTAGTCAGTGATGAGCAGCCTGGGAAACACACACACACAATTCTAAAGGACAAAATGAAAGAATCCGTTTGGGGGATGTTTTACTTCCAGGTATCATAATTCTATGGAATATTTCAAGACTGTTCATGAGTTATGTTTTTCATTTGAATAGTAATTGACTGTTTACAATATATTTTTTAAATTTATTATATCTCACTTATTTCCTATAAGGTAGGTGGGGAAAGTGATGCTAAAAATGGAATTAAGGGGTATTAATTTTTTTTCAAGATTATGTTCTGATTTGGAGCTAGATTCCGGCTTAAGGTTCTTTCCATTCTATCATTGTTTCCTAAGTGTTAGATCATACATGTACTTCTAAAGTGTAAATTCAGCTTTAATTCTTTAAAAAACAGTTTTAAAAATTCATCCAATCATACATAATCTAATTGATTTATTGTGACAAAGGAAAATAATATTCTGATTAATTTTATTTTCTGGTTTCCTATTTCCAAGATTTCAAACCTAGAAAAATACATTCAACATCACAAGAGAATTTAGACTTTAATCCAAAGTACACTTAAAAATCTTATACTATTTTAGGGTTAAATATTTCCATTAATTTCTATTGTTACATATAGTTTCAGCTAAAAGATTTCCAATTGAAACAGCACACCAAAGTACCTTTTTTTGTGGTATTACTTTCTGGCTGTGTCAACACAAATAAACCACAAAGTAGTAAGTTTTCCCCCTTCAGAGCAGAAACATTTTTAAGGTATGTGCATTTTGACACAATTAGCTTTTAATTCTCTGACAGTATTTAATTTTTCTATTAAATAATTTTTCTAAGTAGGGGCTTCTTTCTCATTAAAATAATGGTTGCAAATTCATTTTACTTTACTTTGATTCACTTTACTATGATTTCATATAAAAATAAATATTTTAGACATATGAAGTAATCATCAGCTCCATTTTGGACACCAAGACCTTAAATACTTTATACACTTTTTTTCCCTGACTATTCCTATGCTTAGTAAAGAAGATGAGAAGGATGAGCAAAATGGAAGCTAAAATAAATCATAAAAGAGAGGAATGAATCTAATGTCAAAGTGTGTTTTGTGTGTGTCTAAGTTTCCTATGGATAGCCACTAAATTACCACAGACTTTGTGGCTTAAAACAGCACAAATTTACTAACTTACAGTGCAGGGTGTCAAAAGTCTAAAATAAGCCTTATGGGGGAGCCTTCTGGGGGTGCTCAAGGCAAGGCATCAAAAGAGCTGAGTGCCCCTGGGGCTCCAGCAGAGAGTCCACTCTTTGCCTTTGGAAAATCTGCTTTGGTTTGTGGCTGCATCTCTATGATGGCTGCTCCCATGGTCACATCTCCTCTGACTCCAACCCGCCTGCCTCCCTGTGTTCAGGAGCTTTGTGATTATACTAGGCCCACTCAGATAATTCAGGATAAACTCCCAGGCTCAAGGTTCTAACTTCATCACATTCACAAAGTTTCTTTTGCCATGTCGTGTTTGGGGATTAGGTCATGGACATCTTTGGGGGGCCATTCTGCCCATCACAGTGTGCATAAAATATTAAAACTTCTAAATTAACGTAGAAATGATGACCTATTTGAAAAAATACGCTCTTCTGTGAAATTGATTCCTTTAAATGATATGCAGATACATGTAGGAAAGGTATGGGATATTAATGCTACCTGTTGGCTGTTTTAAAATATACCTCATATTTGATTAGTTAACCTGATACCTGAAAGCAGTCTTCCAATGAGGGTGTGTGCATGTCCCTTACAGAGTAGCACGTACAAATTTAAATTGTGAAAAAAGTATTTTAAGTCGATTATGTAGTGGGGAATATATTTGAAAAATTACGTTTTCAATTAAAATGGGCACTTATGAATCTCTCGCTAGCAGCTGCTGTTATTATCAGCTGTGACCTCATTAGCAAAATAAGTAGTAAGGAAGGCAAGCGTGTACTGTTAAACTGGTTTCCAACCTAATGGCGTCTAGTGAGAGGACTTAAGAAACTACTGTGCCACCAAAATCAACTGAGGTAGGGCAGAGGGTGTTTTTCTGCCTCTTGTTCAGGCACTATTTCATCCTATGTTTTTGGAGTTACTTTTAATAATACTTAGAAATTGGACAACTTAAAATAACACTTTTAAAGTTTTGAATCAAGTAACTTCAAGGTGTTGAGGCAAAAACAACAGATATTATTTCAACTTAATTATGGCTCAGAATTACAGTATTTTCCTTTTATGGTAATTCTATTCTTGAATATTTTTTATTTGTTTTGCCTCTATGTGCATGTCCCTTATTAACTGCAGCCCAGAATCAAGAAAATGCCTTATGTAAATATACATCATTCCGGGGGGAGCTGGAGTCTGCTGGCGCTGGCCCCAGAAGTTGACTTTGTGGACATCTCTTCCCAGTTCTGAGTTCAGTGACATAACGTTAATAGCATCAAATGGGCCGTGGTAGGAGTATTCACACCACAGAATCAGCAAAAGTGAAAAACAAGAGCTTTTTCTGTCCAAGAAAGCTAATTATTAAACATTTACTAGCATTCCTCTGCACACACAGACTCAATGCTAATTGGGTGAAGGATTTGAAGCATCTTCTAACTAATCATGGCTACTTGGATGCCAATGTGATTTCTATTAAATGATGTAATATGACATATTTTTGAACTGTTTAACCTTTCTTACCAGTGAGATCTGAAATGCTGGATTATAGTTTAATATTATTATTAATTGCAAGGCAAAGATAACACAGAAAAGTAAATTTCTACTCTGTAATGCATAATATTGATATCATGTACCTTCTAATACAATGCTCTGAGAAAGACACATCACGTCTGGAGTATTCTTGCCAAAAATAAATAACCTCAGCCATGAGAAAACACTACACGAACCCACATTGTGGGATGTTCTACCAAACAAATGATTAGTAATCTTTAAAAGTGTCAAGGCACTGAAAGACAAGAACTGAACTGTCACATTACAGAGAAAACTGAACAGACATCACACCAAATGCAAGGTGGGATCCTGAATTGAAAAAGATTAGTGAGAAAATAGGCAAAATTTGAATAAGGTCTGTAGATTAATAAATAGTATTATGTGAATGTTAATTTTGTAGCTGTAATTAATCTAAATGTATGTGAGCAAATAACATTAGAGGAAACTGGTGAAGGGATAGACAGAACTTCCTGTACTATTTTTGCCACTTTTTAAGCCTAAAATTGTCTCAAGAGTACAAAGTTTAAAAAACTTTATATAGTTTATTTAAAAGAATATGTGCTTTGGAAGTAGGCAAATCTGCATTTGAATCTCGGTTTGACAAAACTGCATGCCTTGTACAGACCATTTAAAGTACTTATATTTAATTTCACTTTTCTCATGAGAGCTAGATAATAATTGTGTTTATTTTACAGAGTGCTAGCAATTAAGTGATATAATAGTCATGAAGTGATAATTGTGTTCATTTCATAAGGTGGTAGCAATTAAATATGACAACGCTTTCTAAATCTCTAACACAATGCTTGATACAGTATGCATTGAATAAATAATAGTTAATGAAGCTTTACTGGTATTGAAAAAATATAAGAAAACTATCACTACATATACATATACATATATATGTGTGTATATATATATATATATGACAGTTATAAGGTTCTGAATGTTCTTGCAAAGGATCAAAAGTATGCATTTCCACAAGATAAGTTAAAGCTTGCCATACAACTTTCATTGCATAAAAGCAACAGTCTTGAGCCTAAAAGAAAGGAGTCCGAGGGCTCAGTTGAACTGACCTAATAGAGCACGAGCTGGACTTGTGACCTGGTAACGTAAAAAGAGTGGCATGGCCTTGTCACTAAGCTCCGGAGACACAGGCTTCATGGTTTCTGAATTGGATAATGTCACAGTTGCCTCCCAACTCCTCTGTGCACTCTCCTAGCGTCGGGCAATCATACCTTCCTGCACAAATACCCACTATATGGCAGCTTAATTTTAACATGTAAATCTGTGAGATGTATTTCTAGGTTTACCAGAGGTTCTTCCTGGTGACAAATAATTAAAGATTTTATTTATTTACTTAGTAGAGAGAGGAAGGGAAGAAGAAAGAGAGGGAGAGAAACATCAATTTGTGGTTGCCTCTTGCACAGCCCACCCTGGGAACCTGGCTTGTAACCCAAGCATGTGCCCTGACTGGGAATCAAAGCAGTGGCCCACTGACTCACAGGCTGGCACTCAACCACTGAACCACACCAGCCACAGCAAGGTGACAAATAATTTATACTCCCTAATAAGTTTTACCTTGTAGGCTAAAGGCCCAGTGTTCTAAGAAATGCTGCCCAAGATGTGTGTGTGTTCACTGTTGATCTTTCTGTTTGCATACACGCATACCCATGCACACATATATATGCATACATAAAAGATCTGCATATGCACTTTTATACACACACATACACACATGATCCTTCTTGGTCTTGTCCAAATATAAGCAGCCTTTAAGATAATTAAGCCAAAGCCACATTAAAAGAGAATATCATGAATGCACATGTCAAACCCTCTCCTGTAATAAGTAAACATATTAATTTAAAAAATTAAGAAAGTTCATCTTTGTTTTATTATTCTAAGTTCTCTATATCATATTTAGTTTTGTTTATTTAGGTTGATCACAACTTCTGGATATTATTACTAACCACTTGAAGACATGTACTGCTCTTCAAATGTATAAATTCTTTTAATAAAAATTCACCTATAAACAACACCAGCTACTCCCATTCTATGTAACCTGATTCTTAAAGCAAACTTTACATCATTTAGATACTAACCTAAAGACAGAACAATAATCAAAAGGACCAACAACAAGGGTTTGATCTCCAAAATATATAAAGAACTCATATGACTCCACACTAGGAAGACAAACACCCCAGTTAAAAAATTGGCAAAGGACCTGAACAGACACTTCTTCAAGGAGGACATACAGAGGGCCCAGAGGCATATGAAAGGATGCTCAGCATCACTAGCCGTCAGAGAGATGCAAATTAAAACCATAAGATACCACTTCATACTGGTCAGAATGGCCATCATTAACAAATCAACAAACAGCAAGCGCTGGCAAAGTTGTGGAGAAAAGGGAACCCTAGTGCACTGTAGGTGAGAATGCAGACTGGTGCAGCCACTGTGGAAGGAAGTATGGAATGTCCTTAAAAAACTAAAAATGGAACTGCCTTTTGACCTGGCAATTCCACTGCTGGGATTATACCCTAAGAATCCTGAAACACCACTCCAAAAGAACCTATGCACCCCAATGTTCATAGCAGTGCTATTTACAATAGCCAGGTGCTTGGAAGCATCTTAAGTGCTCATCAGTAAATGAATGGATCAAAAAACTGGTACATTTACACAGTGAAATACTACACAGTGAAAAGAACGAAGGAGCTCCTACCCTATATGGCAGCACGGATGGATCTGGAGAGCATTATGTGAAGTGAAATAAGCCAGGCGGTGAAAGACAAATACTGTATGATCTCACCTATAAGTGAAACCAAATCAACAAAACAAACAAGAGAGCAAAATATATAACCAGAGACACTGAAATAAAGAACAAACTGACAGTCTCCAGAAGGGTGGGGGGAGAGGGATAATGGGGGGAAAATAGGGGACGAGTCATCAAGGAATATGTATAAAGGACACCTGGACAAAGCCAAAGTGGACAGGATTGAGGGTGGGAGGCAGGGAGGGGTGGAGAGGGATGGTGGGGGGAAAATGGAGACTACTGTACTTGAACAACGATAAAAAATAAATATTTTTTAAAAGACCCAAGAACAACCATAATATGAAAATATAAAAATCATAAAAATTCTTTTCACAGCTGTCAGGAGAAAACTGAGAAGGAACAGTGAATGAATGATCTTACGTTTATCAGAAAGGCCCATGCATGTGGTTAGGTCTAAAAACACCAGTTTCTAATTCTCAGTTCAAATTTTTTCACCCAGGCATATGGAAAGCACTCTGTGAAGGGAGCAGCAGGTTTCGGGAACAGCTTTCAGCTACATAGCACACACTTTACTATTCATCTTTGTGGCTAGGAAGGAAAGAAAATTCTCAAGTTCCTTCAGGGCCTTTGTAGGTACCCTTGCTTTCCCTTAGTATCCCCGGACTTTATAAAACAAGAACACTGAGGATGGCATAGTGAAGTGGTCAGTTTATTCTGAATGCTGAAGTGCTTACTCTTCCTTACATTTCACAAGTTTACAATTTTGGAGTCATTTGAACTACTCGTTGGCTCAGTGGTGCAATATTTTTTTAAAGTTATTTCTGATCGTAATAGACACTTTTAGACCCGCAGTGATGAGCAAGCCCCAGAGGCAAAATACAATAAAGATTTAAGGGGCTGTTCAGTGCAGCTTCTTTGTGGAGGAGAAGAACAGAGGTGGGCGGCTGGGCTGCTGTGGGATTATTTCTGACAATGCAGCAATTTGTTTAATTTTTGGTGTATGCCAGCACTTTGGGACGCTGGAAAGTATGATCTAAAGAAAGATAAGCTTTCATCTGAAATGTGAAAGTTGTTTGTTTGTTTGTTTGCGTTGGCTGTTGTCCTTTTTAGATTTGGTGAACACATTGTGTCGGGAGCCGATAAACCATTCAGAAACAGAACTAAAATTAGTTTCGTTATGCCTGCACCAGCCCCTTGTGTTTGGCTTTCTCTGCATGTGAAAAAAGATGAGACACGGTGTATTCCATGGCTCGGTTGTTTTCACCGAATAAAGAAAACCCAAATTATTCCACTGTTTACTCTATAAGGTAAAAGAAATGTAATCTAGTTCTTATCAGAAAACTCTGAGCTTAGCGAAATATTATCAGAGATACTCTTGCTACCTCCGAAGACATCCATCGCGGAAGTGTTTGTGTTATCCTTGCAGGGATTTTACTGTATTCGGTACATACACTGGATTATACACAATTCAGTTTAGCTTTCATTTGAGAACCATAGAATTTTAGTGAGTTGAGGGCTCAGTCAAATAGCGTTTTATGGATATGTTTAGCAGATCCCTCTCCTAGTGAAAGCAAATAATGTGAATTTCTTATAGTCTTCCCTCAAGAGTAATAGTGTTAAAAAAGAAGTAAGGAAGGAGGAAAATATATTTTTATTTTTTATACATAAGTACATATTGTTTATAACATATACCCTATTATATATTTGTATATATGTATACTCATGTATATATTTGCATATATACACAAACATACATACCAGTTAGCATATTTATTCATATATGTATGAATCAATATACATAACATATATATAATTTTATCACATTTATTGATGATTGCATGGACTGTGGTATCCTGACAATGGCTACCCATATCAGACGACTGAAGAATTAGTCTGTTAACATTACAACTCACTGCCAGATATGAATGTAGGGACAAGGAGCTGAACAGGCCCTAAAATCAGACCCAGCCCTTTGTCCATCACATCCTCTCTCTTCTAAATCTTCAGTCTTTCTTCTTCCCGTAGTTCCTTTCACTGGCCAGCACAGAGGAATAAAGTCTGGCCTACCCACCTTCAAAAAACGATGAATTTTTTACTTGTCATATTGGTGTCCTACTATTCTCAAGGATTTCTGCCTAATTTCTTTTCTTATAATCAAGCTTCTGGAAAGAACAATCCTCATTTGCTATTCTAATTTCTCACTTTCGTTTTACCCTTAACTTTCTGATTTCATCAGTCTTTGAAACTAGTTACCTTTCAAATTGGCTTCTAGTGACATGTGTACACCAATGAGTCCTAAAAAAACTTCACACAAATAAATCCATAGGTCAAGACCGTTCCTCATCTTAGTTGACCTATCAGCAGCATTTAACATAGGTACCGTTTCCTCTATCTTAGAATATTTCCTCACTCTGCTTTGGGAAGTTATACTGCCCTGGGTTTCCCCTGCCTCTTAGTTGTTTCTTCCGAATCTCTTTGTCAGGTTACTTCTCACCTTCTAGACTTCTCAGCCTTCAGGTGTCCAAGGGCTCCCTCAATGGATTTTGTCTCTTTTATTACTACATTAGCCTTAGCAATCTTATCCTATACAAGTCTTTAAATATCATCTAAACATGGGCAACTATAAATTTATTTCTAGTCTGGATCTCTTGCCCTAACTCTAGACTCTTACACCAATTAACTATTAAACATTTCCAGTTAGGTGTCTAATACTCATGTCAACCAAACACTTCCAAACCCAAATTTCTTATCTCTTTACTCCCCCACACCTTCTCAGTTAATGGTGACTCTATATTTCCATTTGGTCATGCCCAAAACCTTGGAGTCATTGACCCCCTCCATCACCCCCACACTTCATATCTAATCCATTATCAAAAACTTTTGGTCCTTCTGCAAAATATATCCAGTATTTAACCACTTCTTTCCTCTTCTACCTCGACTACCCTGTCCAACCACCATCATCTCTCCGGGATTATCACAAAGGCCTCCATACTGTTTTTTTCTGCTTCCATCTCTTGCTGTATTTTCCACACAACAGACAGAGCAAGCCTGTTACAGTATGGGTCAGATCATACCATGCTCCTTTTCAAACCTCTGTAATGGTGTTTGATCTCAGAGTAAAAATCAAAGCATTTACAATGGCTTAAAGATCCTATATAATATGGCCTGCTCTTCACCTCCTACTAATCTCTCCTTCACTCTAGCCTCACTGTGCTTCCTTTTCCTGAGACATGCCAGGCATGTGCCAGGCTTGGGGCCTTTGCACTTGCTGTTTCCTCCTCCAAAAACACTCTTACTTTGCTATCCACATGACTCACTTCCCTGCCTTCGCTATGCAAAATCATCTCACTCAGGTCTTTCCTGGCCACCTATTCAAAACTACAGTGCCACCATCTGTATTACCTCACACACATGCATATTTGTACATATAAATATAATCAAATAAATTTTAATATATTCCTTTGTTTCCTGGCCCTCCACTGTGCTCTATTCCCACTAAAATATAACCTCAATGAAGGAAGGGATTTTGAGTTTCATCATATGTCTACTTCTGCAACCTCTATAAAAATTGATCTGCCAGACATAAATAAACAATTATAGGAATGAGAGCTAAATTACTCAGACATGTAACTTCAACTAAGTATTTTGTATCCCAACATATGACCCATTGCTGCCTCAAACACAAATCCACAATTAAACTCATCACTTCACCCATGACCTCAAACTCGAGTTCTACCAATCATCAGTTAAGAGACTATGCTAATCTTCAATATCTTTTCCTATAAGTAGGAATCAAAATACACTCAATATTTTTTCCTTCTTTGCGTTCCATCTCTTTTCTGCTTTTCATCCTATCTCCCCAAGTGCTTGTTCATAGTCTCCTTCTGCTGAACAGTACTCATCCTCTGAATGCCCATTAAATGATGGTAATTCCTGTTCATCCTTGAAAATTCTGTTCAGACTTTTTTCCCTGGAAATCCTTCCCTGTTACTTTCCCTCTCATCCTGCTACCAAACTCCTACATATCCACACAAACAACTGAGTACCCTGGATAAGCACTGACATGATATTTACATTGCATCAAGAGTACCTCCTTACCACTCAGGTTTCCCCAGGGACTCTAAACTGGGCAAGGGTAATAATAACTACATCTTAATCACCTTTGGAGTCCAAAGACCCTATCAGAGGACCAGGCTCTTGTTAGGCGCTCAATAAATTATTACTGAATAACAAATGAATGAGTGAATGAATGAAGAAATAAATGAGTGGGGTGAGATCACAAAGAATATTTGAAGCAATGGATTAACATTTCCTTGCATATACTGAGAGCTTTGCATGGTTTTATTGGAGCATTCTGTAATACAGATTACAAATGAAAGTCAAAGATTCATGATCACATACAACATTTCTTCACTACCTAAGCTAGCTAGAACATGAATAGAATTATTTGATCTGAAATTATGCAGTGAAATTCTTAAGTATATTTTTACAATTTTCTGGATAAAGTAGCCATGGTTTTCAGAGAAAATTTATAGTGAATGTAGAAATGTAATGCAGGTCAAGTTGGAATCTTTTGTGTTTCATTGTTAAAAGGAGTTAAAGGTGGTCTTGAATTCTGGCCAATACTGTAGAATTATTTCCTTTTTTTTCCCACTTGTTTTTCCCCCCTCTAAATTTCACATGAAAAGCCAAGTATTTAATGAAATTACCTTTATTAACTGTATTTTTATTTAAATGACATAGAGATAAAAAGAGATAATAGTTCTAGAAATATGCTGCTCTACCATAATCCATATTGCCACCTGTGAAAATCTCACAGAGAACTATTAATAATTGAGTCTGACCCTGCGAAAGTAAAACTCATGGTATACTCTTATTAGGCATGCTACTCATGTTGCTTCCAAGCACTTTCTTCCATTTTCTGTGAATATGACTGTTAACTTTCCTAATGCAAAGCATTGATATATGTATAGTTTTAAAGAATAATACCAAAATATAGGTGGTACAAGCCAAGAGCAAAAAGGAAAGTTACTTGGACCCCATTGTCTTTAAAGATGATAAAAGAAAGTAAAATTTGCCATTATTTTAAATAAATAGCATAACAGTGTGATTTAGGCATGGTTACACTTATTGACCATGCTTATCATTATATTAATTAGGTGCAAGTGTGATCATACATTCTCCACTCTCTCGTTGGAGATGCATAGGTTTTTGCCTTGACTTTGTTCTTTTGCTTTTGGGTTTTGTTTCACTGAGTTGGCATTAAGAAATTCTTCTGAGGAAAAAAAACACAGACTAAAGAATCTTAATGCGATGGTATCTATGGTGGATTAAAATATCGAGAGTAAGTTGGCATAAGAATCTGAAGATGTCCTTTAATTTTTGTCTGTATCACATACGAAAGGTGAGGAGTTGTGTGAAAAATAAAGTAACCATAGTGTGCCATGTAGAGCAGGATGAGAATTATTCCCAAAGATAATTTGTCTAATTGTTGAGTGGCATCATCCGCCTAGACAGGGTCAAGGGCATTAATTATAGAGAAGATGCTAGGCAGGAATACTTATGTACCTTTCATTGCCATAGAACCTCATTTGGGAGTTAATATCAATGCTGTCTCCAATACCATTCATCTGATGCTTGGTAAATGCACTGTCAGCAAAGGTGAAAATATATTAATAGTGCAGATCACTTGAAATGGGTACTTTTATATGTTTTACCAGAAAATTCTCCTTTCTGTTAACTCAGTATCTTTTCTGACACATTTTCATTGCACTAAAGTGTCTTTTATAGTGTGTCAGAGTTATGAATACTGATAGACCTTCTCCTAAAGTGCCCCTCAAGTTCACTGCCATTTGCTCATTAGGTTTGCTTTTTTATTGCATGTCAGAAAGTGCCTCCTTTTAAGCACCTACTAATAAATGGGAATTGATGAGACCCATATCTCCAGAGCAAGCGGTAAATTCAAAGGTCTTAAATGAGGAAATCTGTGAGGCATCTAAGACGATGTCTTATGCCCGTGGATCTTGATCGTGCTTACAGGGGATAGTTTATTTGATGTCAAGATTGAAGAGGCATACATTTCTTAGCAATACTTGAAGTTCTGAAATGGAAACTGGTCATTTCCCCATTGATAAAAGGACACAACATTATCTTTTCAAAGATGTCCTTGGGATTATTTTCAGTTACAATTTATCTAGATAAGTAATGTGAATCATAACCTTGCAGGAAGTGTTAATACACTACTTCCAGTTCACCTAAAATGTGTGAGGTGAAGGGGGGAGATAAAGACATAGAGACAAAGCAAATGGTGGTGGTTACTAAACGGTGGTGGAGGCAGGGGCCAGTGTGTATGATCACTAGTTTGTCTAAAGAATCTGAGGATGAGGCTATAGCAGGGGAGGAAAGGGGATGGGAGAAGAGAATGATATCTCTGTCTCAGGTATAGGCTCTCTTGAACTGAACATGGTCTGGAAGACTAGCCATATGCTATCTAGCTATGGGATACTTCAGAAAAGCAAGAGCATGTCTAGAAAGCAGCTCTTCATAGAAATATTGCTAAGCTGGTCTCAGTGAGTGCCTATTAAACAGAAAAAAAAAAAAACTGTGAACTAAGCTTGCTGATGAAATTAGATATAGAAGAAATGTTAGCTATGTGAGTTCCAACTGTGGCAGGTAATACCTTGCTGACTCAAGAAGAGGCAGAAAATCAATGAGCCAGAAAGGTGTAACTTCTCAGCAACAAATCACTAGTAAGAGAAAGGGAACCTTGAATCTTGAGGGGTTTTCAGAAATTCCAAATCAGTGTTTCTCATTTATTTACCACCTTCATCGTTAAGCCATATCCACAAAGTATTTTTAAA
Organism: Carollia perspicillata; assembly: GCA_004027735.1. Taxonomy (NCBI): domain Eukaryota; kingdom Metazoa; phylum Chordata; class Mammalia; order Chiroptera; family Phyllostomidae; genus Carollia; species Carollia perspicillata. The sequence goes on from PVKM010003208.1 coordinate 17,905, forward strand.
TATTTTTATTGTTACTTATTTTTTTCTTGTTGTTCAAGTACAGTTTTCTCCATTTATTGGGGTCACATTGGTTAAATAGGTTTTGAGTGTACAATTCTATAATATATCATCTGTATATCGTATTGTGTGCTCAGCACTCACAGTCAAATCTCCTTCCATCACCAGTTAGCTCCACTTTACCATCTTCTACCTGTCCCCACCCAGCTTCCCTCAGGTAATCACCATACTGGTGTGTCCATGAGGGATTTTTTGTTTGTTTTTTTTGTTGTTGTTGTTTTTGTTTTTGGCTTAATCCCCTCACCTATTTCACCCAGTCCCCCTTCCCAACAGCTATCAATCTGTTCTCTGTATCTATGAGTCTGATTCTATTTTGTTTGTTTATTTTGTTCATTAGATTGCACACATAAGTAAAATCATATGGTATCTGTCTTTCTCTGACTGGCTTACTTTACTTAGCATAATATCTTCTAGCTCCATCCATGCTGTCACAAAACATAAGATTTCCTTCTATTTTATGGCTGAGTAGTATTCCATTATGTATAGATTGGTGCAGCCACTGTGGAAAACAATATGGCATTTACTCAAAAAAATTAAAAATGGAACTACCTCATGACCCAGCAAATATACTGCTGGGAGTATTTCCAAAGAAACCTGAAACACTGACTCAAAAGAATATATGCACCCCTATGTTCACAGCCAAAATTCAGAAGGAGCCCAAGGGCCCATCAGCAGATGAGTTGATCGAAAGCTGTGGTACATTTCCACAAATTATTTTTGAATTAAAATTCCTATTTAAATCAAATTGCTTATTTACTTAGTCTTGTTCAGGATAGTAATATATGTAATATACAAGTTTTATCTTTCCAATATATTAAAATATGTACATAACTATTAACATTAAAAATGTAAGAATTTCTGGTCTACATTAAAACTTTTCATGTTTTGCCATGGGTACAAATCCTGTGTTTGGGAAACTCTATTCTAAGTGAAAAGAGTGAAGTGTCTGTCATAGATTTTGGAAAGGACTTTACCAAGAGGGACCAGGGAAGGGTCTTAACATTTTTTGTTTGTAATTTAGATCCTGCCTACTTTCAGCAGGATTTAGTGGTGGCTTAAAATTAAGACATGCATGCAATCAGACTGTTGAGGTTAAAATATATATATATATATATATACATATATATATATATATATATATATATATATATATATATATATATATCAGAACCTTGTGGAAGAAGGAAGTAAAAATACTGTCCCTCCAGGCTAAAGTAGTTACTATGTTGAATATTAAATTCAGCTCTTGCTTTCTGGGAAGGTCAACATTATATCCAACTTGCTCACGGGCTCTGTGACCTCTGTTGACCCTTGTTACCTAAGGGAGGTAACTCATATGGAAAAATAGAGTATTCTTTTTGTATGTTAAGAAACTTAGAAGTTTCCTAGAATTTTTTTGAAAATCCACATACCCAGCCATCAGTTTCAAACCTGACAGCTTTCACTACCAGGAAGAGCGGGACAGTCGGACCTGTCAAGCTGAGCAGCATACATGCAGGCATCAGTGAGGCTTGAGCAGGGACTTGCCTGGCAGAGGTGAGAGTGCATCTGAGGTCTGATGCCCAGAATTTGTGGGCAGCCAGGACCACTGACTTATGTGCTGACCATTCTAGTGGCCTATCCCTGTATAACAAATCACCTCAAAACTGAATGGAATTAGTCTCTATGTCATTTAATTCTGGTCTGATCTTGGTTATTCCCTTCCTTCACTTGCTCTGGGCTGTCTTTGTTGTTGTTCCTCCAGTTCTTGTAGACATAGGGTTAGGCTGTTTATTTGAAATGTTTCTGTCTTTTTTAGGTAGACCTGTATCACTATGAACTTTCCTCTCAGACTACCTTCACTGTGTCCCATAAGTTTTGGACTGTTATGAGTTCATTTTCATGTGCTTACAGAAATATTTTGATTTCTTCCTTGATCTCATTCTTCACCCATTCATCGTTTAATAGCATGCTATTCAATCTGCATGAATTTTAGTGTTTTTGAGTTTTTTCCTTGAGGTTGGTTTCTAGTTTCTGTCCCTTGTGGTTAGAGAAAATGCTTGATATGATTTCAATATTCTTCTATTTGTTGAGGCTTGTTTTGTGTCCTATCATGTGATCTATCTTTGAAAATGTTCCATGTACACTTGAAAAAAATGTGTATTTTGCTTCTTTTATTCTAAGGATCAATAAATCCAGGAGCTGGTTCTTTGTAAAGATAAATGAAATCAACAAGCCTTTAAGCAGGCTCATCAAGAAAAAAAGAGAGAGGACCCAAATAAACACAATCAGAAAGGAAACAGGAGAGATTACAACTGACACCACAGAAATGCAGGATTGTAAGAAATTACTATGAAAAACTATATGGCAAGAAATTTGAAAACCTAGGTGAAATGGACAAATTTCTAGAAAAAATATAATCTACCAAAACTGAATGCAGAAGCCGAGCCTGAACAGACCAATAGCAGCTGACAAAATCAAACCAGTAATAAAAAAACTCCCCATATACAAAAGCCCTGGACCTAACAGTTTCGCAAGAGAATTTTACAAAACATTTAAGAGCTATCCCCTATCCTTCATAGACTATTTCAAAAAAATCCATGAAGATGAAAGATTCCCAAACTCTTTTTGTGAGGCCAGCATAATCCTAATCCCAAAACTAGGTAAGGATACAACAAAGAAAGAAAACTAAAAGTCAATATCGCTGATGAACATAGCCGCTAAAATCCTCAACAAAATATTGGCAAACTCCATCCAGTAATGCATTAAAAAGATCATACACCATGATCAAGTGGGATTCATCCCTGAAATGCAAGAATGGTATTAATATTTGTAAATTAATAAATGTAACACATCACATAAACAAAAGGACAGATAAAAATCACATGGTCATATCAATACATGCAGAAAAAGCATTTGATAAGGTCTAGCATCCATTTATGATAAAAACACTCAGCAAAGTGGGAGTGGAGAGAGCACTCCTCAACATAATAAAGGCCATATACAAGGAACCTACAGCCAGCATCATACTCAATGGGCAAAAACTAAAAGCTTTTCCACTAATATCAGAAACAAGACAAGGATATCCACTTTCACCACTTCTATTCAACATAGTATTGAAAGTCGTAACCACAGCCATCAGACAAGAAAAAGAAATAAAAGGCATACAAATTGAAATGAGGAAGCAAAACTGTCATTGTTTGCAAATGACATGATGGTATACATAGAAAATCCTATAGGCTCCACCAAAAAACTACTGGACCTAAGTAAATTTGGCAAAACAGCAGGATACAAAGTTAATATTCAGTAATCAAAGGCATTTTTGTACACCAACAATGACATATCAGAAACAGAAATCAGGAAAAAAATCCCATTTGATATAACAACAAGAAAAGTATGTACCTAGGAATAAACCTAACCAAGGAGGTAAAATAGCTGTACTCAGAAAATTATATGACACTAAAGAAAGAAACTGGGGAAGACACAAACAAATGGAAGCATGTACCATGTTGATGAATTGGAAGAATTAACATCATCAAAATGTCCATACTACCTAAAGCAATTTATATATTTAATGCAATCCCTATTAGAGTACCAATGGCATATGTCATAGATACAGAACAAACATTTCAAAAATTTATATTGAACCATAAATGACCCCAAAGAGCTGTAGTAATTTAAAAAAAGAACAAAGTAGGAGGGATCACTACTTTATCTGATATTAAACTGTATTACAAGGCCACTGTAATCAAAACAGCCTAGTACTGGCATAAGAACAGACACATAGACCAATGGAACAGAATAGAGAGCCCAGAAATAAACCCAAGTCTCTAGGGTCAATTAATATTCAACAAAGGGGGCGGAAGCATAAAATGGAGTCAAAATAGCCTCTTCAACAAACGGTATTGGGAAATCTGGACAGCCACATACCAAAAAAAAAAAAAAAAGAAAGAAAGAAAGAAAAAGAAACTCAATCACCAACTTACACCATACACAAAAATAAATTTAAGGTGGATAAAAGACTTAAATATCAGTTATGACACCATAAAAGTCCAAGACAACATAGGCAGGAAAATCTCAGATATTCCATGCAGCAATATTTTCACTGATATGTATCTTAGAGCAAGGGACATAAAGAAAAGAATAAATAAATGGGATATCATCAAAATAAAAAGCTTCTGCATGACTAAAGAAAACAGCTTTAAAATGAAAAGAGTACCAACTGTATGGGAAAATATATCTGCCAATGATACCTTGGACAAGGATTTGATCTCCAAAATATATAAAGAACTCATAGGACTTCACACCAGGAAGACAAAAAAACAATTAAAAAATGGGCAAAGGACTTGAAAAGACACTTCTCCAAGGAGACATACAAAAGGCCCAGAGACAAAAGAAAAGATGCTCTGCATCACTAGCCATCAGAGAGATGCAAATTAAAAGCACGATGAGATACCACCTCACACAGTCAGAATGGCCATCATAAACAAATCAACAAACAAGTGTTGGAGAGGATGTGGAGAAAAGGGAACCCTAGTACACTGTTGGGGGGAATGCAGACTGGCGCAGCCACTGTGGAAAACAGTATGGAATTTGCTTGGGAAACTAAAAATCGAACTGCCTTTTGACCCAGCAATCCCATTGCTGGGATGATACCCTAAGAATCCTGAAACACCAATCCAAAAGAACATGTGCACCCCAATGTTCATAGGAACACCATTTACAATAGCCAAGTGGTGGGAGCAACCTAAGTGCCCATTAGTAAATGAATAGATAAAAAAACTATGGTACATTTACATGATGGAATACTACGCAGCAGAAAGTAAGAAGGAGTTCCTAGCCTTCACACCAGTATGGATGGAACTGGAGAGCATTATGTTGAGTGAAATAATCCAGGTGATGAATGACAAATATCATATGATCTGACCTAAAAGTGGAACCTAATCAATAAAACAAACAAGCAAGCAAAATATAACCAGAGACATTGAAATGAAAAACAATCTCACAGTAACCAGAGGGGAGATAGGAGGGGATAATGAGGGGGGAAGGGTTGTCAGGAACATGTATAAAGGACACATGGGCAAAACCAAAGGGGGGTAGGATCAAGGGTGGGAAGTGGGGATGGCTGGGGTGGGAGGGAGTAGTGGGGGGAAAATGGAGACAACTGTACTTGAACAACAATAAAAAATGTGGGGAAAAAAGCAATGAAAAAATGTTCTTGGGTGAGGATAAAAAATATGAAATAAATTTTAAAAATACTGAATGGAATTAAAACAAAAATTAATATTTCTCAAGGTCTGTGAGTTGATTGGGCTCATCTGGGCAATGTTCAGTCTGGGTCTCTGATGCACTTACAGGCAGCCGTCATTCGAAACTCCAATGAGCTGATGTTGTATCTTGATGGCGTGCTGACCTTATCTTGCTGTTGATACTGGCCATCAGCTGGAAGCTTAGCTGGGCTGGAGCATTGAGATATCTTTTTCCTGTGTCTTCAGCTTCTCTCAGTGTGTTAAGTGACAGTTTGGGGAGGAACTGTCCCAACATAATCGCTCCAAAAAGCAGGAAGCAGAAGCTGTCAGGCTACCTAAGGGTTATGCTCACAACTGGTTCATCCTCACTTCCATGTTCTATTTACTTAAACAATCACAGGACCCTCTCAGATTCAAAGGGGTTGGAGAAATAAAATCTTCATGCAGAAATGGCAAGGTCACAATGTAGGTGTGTGAAATGGGAAATATTGTGACCTTTGGGAGATATCTACCACATCCTCCGATACCATTTTACAGTCTAGAATCAAGGCAGATAAAATAAAAACACAAACCTAAGAGTAATCTGAGTTTGGGGATAGTATTCTAGGCATGGTAATAAAGCCATGTCAGCAATGAACTCTTAAGTTGTGGTGACTTTGGCATTAAAAGAAATTCATTATACAATGTGGTGACAGGAAAGAGCCTGTCACTAAAATTCTACTCCTGGCTCTGCACTTTATTAGCTGTGTAGCCACTGGATAAAAAGTAGGCCTTACATTTTTGCATCTACAAAATAAGAAGAATTGGGTGATCTATGAGAGCTCTTTCCATTCTTAATACTTTGGAAACTATAAACCTAATGCTCATTCACCTGCTGTGGGTCAGGGGGAATAACATGTTGAATTAATTGCTCATAAATTAAAAGAACACATTTGGACAATGGTTGGCTTTTCCGGGAATCAATAGTTGGCATTAAATACTATAGAGAAAATTATCGATGGCATTGATTGTTAGATTAGTCCTTTGGCTCTAGAGTTCTAGAAAGCATTTCTTAATGACCTTCTATAACATAAAAGCTCCTAAGTTTCTTTTTTTTTCCTTTTCTATGTTTTTCACTCTAATAGGAACTCTGGTAAGTAGTATCTGGCTTACTAACAGATGTGGAAGTTAATTATTTGTAGTCAAAATAATCACAAAATATACAAATTACTATTGTTTTTTTATAATTCCATAGTTACATTTGTTGAACATCTTTAAGTAGGAACAGGATATAACCAAGTTTATGACTAAGAATGGCTACTGTGAATCACTAGTAATATTAAATTAGATAATGCATCCCTATGACAAACTAATATGTAATAGCTGAGTCTAATTGCATATAAAAGAGGACCAAGACAGTTTGTATTCTCTCTGCTTTCAAGAAAAATATGTGAACGGCACAGAGACACATATCCAGTGTTCCATGCAGGTGCAAGTTCTATGGGAACTTGGAGCTGCAGTGAATGAGATGTTTTCTCCAGTAGCACCCCAAGCAAGCATGGGGAAACAAGTGTAAAACAGTCAGGCACCTTTTGGATGGAGGTTGGAGAGGAGCTTAGCATAGGAAATAAGTCTCGCTAGCTTTCTGCATAACGGCTAGTTTAAACAATAGGACCAACTTGCATTTTATATCAACAGCGACCACTTCCCGGTCTTCAGGGGCTTCCCATATAAAATTCCTGAAGGTCAATTCATTTTCTTTCAGTCATAGAAACGTGCCCCCTCTCTGACAACTACCCTCATTTATCTTAAGGAAAATAGCAGAACAGCTGGTGGCATATTCCAAATTCTTTACTTAAATCATACAGAAATACAGCTGTGCACTATCAACCAAACATTCACTGAGTGACTATTAGATATAGGCACTGTACTTGAAGGCTATCAGAAGTTTTACTTATTTTTTATTAATGTCTATTCAACAAATATTTTGAGTACTTAGTGCCAGGCTCTGTTCACTGTGAAAAAGTCATTGGTTTTCTATCTAATAGCCACACATTTCTCTCTCTCTCTCTGTCACACACACACACACACACACACACCATTCCACAGAGGTAGCCTGGGATTAAATTTAAGAGCACCAACTCTGGGGGCAGACCACTTGGATTATAGTTCTGGCGTTACCACTGGCTAATTGTGTGACCCTATTTAAGTCATTTAATGTCTCTATAAATTATAAATAATGGCAACTGCCCCATATGCTTGTATAATTAAATTAGTTGATACACCATAGCTAGTGCCTTCCATATTGTAAATGCTATACAGGAGTTAGCCATTACTACTACTGCTGCTGCTGCTGCTAGTACTGCCACATGGTATTTTCAAATGGTATTAAGGAAATGACATTTTCTTTTTACTTCCTTTTTCCCTTTTTTTATTGTTGTTCAATTACAGTTGTACCCATTTTCTCCCCATCAGTCTACCCCTGCCCACCCTACCCCCACCTCCCACATTCAGTCCTCCCCCACAACCATTGTCTTTGTCCATGGGTCCTTTATACATATTCCTGGATGACCTCCCCACTTCTTTCCCTCATTATTCCCCTTCCTCCTCTCCTCTGATTACTGTCAGTTTGTTCTTTATTTCCATGTCTCTAGTTCTATTTTGATCACTTGTTTGTTGCATTGATTAGGTTCCACTTATGGGTGAGATCATATGGTATTTGTCTTTCACTACCTGGCTTATTTTACTTAGCATAATGCTCTCTAGTTCCATCCAGGCTGTCAGAAAGGGTAGCAATTCCTTCTTTCTTTCTGCTGGGTACTATTTCATTATGTAAATGTACCACAGTTTTTTGATCCATTCATTTACTGATGGGCACTTAGGCTGTTTCTAGCACTTGGCTTATTGTAAATAACACTGCTATGAACACTGGGGTGCACAGGTTCTTTCGAATTGGTGTTTTGGGATTTGAGGGTATACTTTCAGAGGTAGGATAGCTGGGTCAAATGGCAGTTCCATTTATTTTTAAAGGAAATTCCATACTGTTTTCCACAGTAGCTGCACAAGTCTGCATTCCCACCAACAGTGCACTAAGGTTCCCTTTTCTCCACAACTTTGCCATCACTTATTATTTGTTGATTTATTTATGATGGCCATTCTGACCGGTGTGAGTGATATCTCATTGCAGTTTTTATTTCCATCTCTCTGATGGCTAGTGATGCTGAGCATCCTTTCATATGTCTCTGGGCCCTCTGTATATCCTCCTTGGAGAAGTGTCTGTTCAGGTCCTTTGCCCATTTTTTTAATTGGAATGTCTTCCTGGTGTGGAATCATGTGGGCTCTTATATATTTTGGAATCAAACCCTTGTCTGAGGTATCATTGGCAAATATATTTTCCCACACAATTGGTTCCCTTTTCATTTTGCTGATGTTTTCTTTAGATGTACAGAGGCTTCACTTTTATTTCTTAAAGCAAATAAAAAATGAGCTGGAAGATGAAGAGGAAAGGATTTCTAAAATATTTCTCTATGGTACTGGGCTAACTAACATAAATAGCTTAGTCCTTTCAGCCATAGATTAGACATCCTCCTGTAGAATTTGCATCTTTCCTGAGGTATAACAAAATTATGAGCTGACATTGAGGCTTTAAATTTTGACTGATGCCCTTTGCTTTTGCTATTGTCCATGCTGTCCTAAGTTTCAAAGATACAATTGGAAGACAAATCTCTAAAGTTTTTGATCTTGGAATTCCAAACAAATATTAGCAAATTTCTTTATCACTCCTGGGAAACAGCAATAACACATGTATACACACCATGAATGAAATCATTTATGGACAGAATATTGTAAACATAAGAAATTTTATTTATTCTTCTAAGAGTGATGTCTATGTGATAACAATATTTTTCAAAACATGGGAGTTTTGGGTTTTGTTTTGCTGGTACATGCATGTGTGTCTACATGAGCAGAGGGCAGTGAAAGGTGATAATACAAAGGGAGTCTGCTGATTAAAGGCCATGTCTCTACCAAATGACCACTGCACCCGATGTTTCCCATCTACTCCCAAAACCCCCAATTAACCAGCCGTCATGTCATTGGCAGATATAGCTAAAGATTATCAACGGTTTCCCATTGTTCTACCACTATGATGGGTTTAGAATTCAGGTCTGTCTATATACATTCAACAGCCAAAATGAAGATGAGAAATATAAACTTATACTGCTGTTTGAAGAAATTTCAATTAAATGAATAAAACTTAACAATGTTGCCCTAACCTATAGTACAGAGGACTCTAAGTAAGGGCAGCTGTGATAAGTGTAGCACAACACCCTGGGCCCACCGATCACACACACATGGCTCACCAGCCTATTAGGAGCTTGCTGAGCCTGGGAAGGAGACGCACATATGCCGCAACTGGTGGGCAGGTCAGAATCAAAGGCAGAGATCTGAAACTCAGATTTTGTGAAAGAGGAGTACTTCCTGAAGCACATTTACTTCTAAGGCTTAGATCAGGTCTTTACATTTTATAAGGCAAAATTTGAAATTTTCTGGCACACTCAAATATGGGACCAGAAGACAAAGAAGCTATTCATTACTTTTGACATAATTTTTCTCTGTTTTAGAGAAATCTTAAGTTGTAATTGGTTGTAAACATTTTCAGCTTAAAAAACTCATACATTTCTATCACTCAACGTGTTCATTTTGCATTTCTGTATTCTGTTCCAAACTCAGCCACAAAAGTAAACTTTTGGCAAATATGGTTCAGGTTCAGCAAAATACCTAAGAGGATTTGCTAAGTTACTTTCCTTTACATTTTAAGCCCCTGCCCATCCTGGAGAAAACACAATCCACGTGTCTCTAATTTGTTTATACTTAATGAAGTTAAATAGATTTTGTCAGCAGTCTGCTGTCCAAAAGGGCTTTTGAGATTCTTGAATAATTTCCTTTTCTCTTGTCTTACATGTCAACATTGATTGGATCCAAAAGACTCATTGTTTAACAAGTGATGTTTCAATAGTGAGAAATTTCCTTTTACTTTGAAATCGGGTAAAATGTGCACTCTTGTTTCTCACTGTTTCATTACTTTTTATTGAATTTATTGGTGTGACATTGGTTAGCACAGTTATATAGGTTTCAGGGGTACAGTTCTGTAACACGTCATCTGTACACTGTATTGCACCTTTATCACTGTGTCAAGCCTCCTTCCTTCAGCCTTTATCCCCCCTACCCTCCTATACCTCGCTCCACTTGTTTCTCATTTTTACCAAAGAATTTATGATATGATCATTTGAATATAATTTTCAAATACTTAACAAAAACTTACTGAGTTATATGGTTTTCTTTTTATGCTAAAAGAGGGTAAAAACCCTCTGAGTACGGTAAAGTACTTCCAGGTTTGCCAGTTAATGTCAGAATCAAGATTAAATAATCACCATATTTTCCTTTTCCCTAGTTGACTCTACTTTAGATAACTTAATGTAGATTAACACAGTCTGCTCTGTAAGCAGCATGCAAGCCCTGATGTGCCTTTTCCCATATTAAATATTAATATATATGATTGAATGTGGAAGATTTGGCTTTTCCTGACCACTCCTCCCATCGCAATCATACACACCCAACCCCTATTACCCAGATATGATTTTCTTTTGAAAATAATGTAACACATCTGCTGCAATCTTGGGGAGAAAAAGATGTAAATTCCAATGAAACTCAGGCATGTCGATGACAGTCTGCAGCCCATACACTCAAAAATACTGTGCAAGATACAAAAGAAATTTTGTGAAATAGTAACCCAAAGAGCTCTCTATATGAAGAACAGCCGTGGAGCTGTAAAGTTGGAGTGCGCCAGCACGATGATAGAGACTGTTTTCCAGGGAGGTGGATTCCCTAACGTGAACCTATATGTCAAGTGGACTGACCCATGTCAAAAAAAGTTTTCTCTCTAAACTGAATTTCTCATATTATTAAATTATTTTATTTCAGCATATTATCAACAAATATTCATTCAGCTGGATTCGAAGCTCTCCTATAGTAATGCATTGGGTTTTTGAAAACGGTCAGTAAACCATGGGGCCTAAGAAAGGGGTCTGTAGAAATGAGACAGTGAGAACTACTTTGTAATGAAATTGACTAGGCAGCAAAGCACACTACTGGACATTTACATGGACACTGGAGCCAGGCGGCCTGGGATGAAAAACTTACTCTCTCGTTTATTACACATTCTCTTTGGGTAAGTTACCTGACCTCTCTGTGCCTCGCTTTACTCAAATAAAAGAGAGATTATAAATAGTACTTACTTGACAGAACTGTCATAGAATTTAATAAATTATTTCCTTTCCTGGTAAGTCGGTCTATCCCTCTCACAAAAAGTTTATCTATTCACTCTCTGCATCTTTCCAGAGCGCATACCTGCTGCTCTCTCAATACTTGCCCAACTGAGTCTTCAAGGCCAAGTTACATATTGACCTTATCCTGGAAGAGCATATTGAGGAAATAACAAGATCGATGCGGCTGGACATAGACCATGTGGTGGGAACAAGGGACTGAAACACCAGGTAGAGGACAAATTTCAGTCTGATTGTGAAAGACAAGGGATGACAAAATAAGAGTTCAAAATTTAATTTCCAGGCAAAGGAGCTCCAAGAACAGTCTGTTAGCAAAGAATGCTGATTTGCATTGCTTCTGGGGAGATTAAGAGTGGGAAGTGGGGAAGGTTGTGCCACATAAAGTAAATAAGACGCCATTGAAAAAGTACAGGCGAGAGATAATGGTAAAAATTTAGTTAATTTTGGTAAAAGGGACTACTAAAAAGGGTTTGGAGGCATACTACCAGGCACTGAACCCTTGCCTTTCATTTACTAACTGCCACTTAACTTCCCTGAGCTTTAGAATCCTATCTATTATTGTTCATAAAATAATACCCACAGAATTATGAGTATTGAGCAAAGTGATGCATATGAATGTGCTTTGTAAACTGCCAGCATTCTGCGAAAAGTAAAATAATATCAATATTATCTTTATATACTCATCAACCTGATAACTTATTCAAAACAGTGCATTATTTTAGATGTATTTTCCAACTAACAAGGTATTCTATTTTCACTAATAACACACGGTTGAATAAATCAAACCTCATTAAACAGAAGTCAATTTTCCCCTGTCTCTTGCATTAAAATTAATGATGTAAAATAGTGTGCTGGGAAAGAAAATGGAGCTGACTAATCATTTCTGATCTACTTGAATTCATTTTTGTCCATGTTTTCTCCAAGTTACATGACCCTGACTGTCAGTGAAGACTGCAGATTTTGGATGTGCATATAACCCCCAAAAAGTTCTTGTGTAACCTCTCAGTTTTCTGAGCACCCCCCCACACACAAAAGATGGAAATATGGAACATTTGTCAAGATGATTTGCTATCGTGCAGATAGGCATTATATAAATGCAGAGACTGTTGGGATATTTAAAGTGCTACGGATGCAAAGGAGGACATTCTAGTTCTGAACTGACATAGACTCTCGACACAGTGATGATAATAGGAGTTAGCAAGACTGTCCATTTATTCCATGCATTAGCAGCCCTGAGTTGTACATTTCCAGCTACACCATGAGAGGAAGGCAAAGCAGCCCTTGAAGGTTTTTTCCCCCGTGAGAAGAGATAGAAAGAAAATAGCAATTATTTTTTTGAAACTAGAATAAATTTGCTAAGAATTTGACTTGGAAAAGTAAAAATGGGATTGTGACTACTCTGCCTCTCGTATGTGAGGAGTTGAGGAGTCAGGAGGATAATCATTAGAATGATTTGGAGGGAAATTTTTAACTAAGCAAAAGGATTACATGTCAGTCAGAAAATAAGTAATAAGTTGTTAGCATTGATTGGGTCATATGTCAATATTTTTGGCACATACAGTTGGAGCAAAGCAGTAATCCTTGATATATGGGGTAAATTTCTTGGCATTTCAAATACATCTTCAATTTTGGGTAGTGAGTGGTACCGAGGTTCAAAAGGTGGCATATTCAGATATGGCTGCAAGTACGTACTTGAGGGTCTACTGTTAGCTCCCTGGATTAATTTCTTTTACTGGCTCTGTCTGATTTAGTTGATCTGCCACCCAAGTATGCCATCTTCTCTGAATCAAAAACCTCTGCCTCAAATTTCTTTGCCATAACAGTATTAGTTTTACTTTCAAACACTGTAAGCTAATTATTTCTACTTCCAAAAACTAGTTGGAACTTTATTTATAGTGTATACCCCTGCTACTTCCAGAATGATCTGAGTCAGAATTACAGAAATATTTTAGTGCCTATCTTAGTAAATATTTGCACATATTCTGATTGCTTTCTCTCTCAATATCTTTACCTATCTATGAAGATATATTTCCTTCCTGTCTGCTATCCTCCAGCCCCATTGACTACATCAAGTTGGTTCCTCTGGTTAGAAGAAACTACAATGAAGGAAATACCCTTTTTACCACAATACCATTTGGTTGAATAAATCCCAGTGTGATTATTCACATGGTTTTTCCAAAGCTATAAATTACCAATAAAGTGGGACTATAATTAGCCAGTAGAGATAGGTCCAGCTCAAGCAAATCTTAGAACTCAGTCACAGCCAGCAGGGAAAGGAAAGAGAAATAAGACACTGTGTGTAGTAGCTGCTGCCACAAGTCAGGGCATCAACAACTTGACCCAAAGAGAAACCAGAATGAATGCATGAATGGATGGATAATGAATGCATGCATGCTAAGTGACCTCAGGAATCTAGAAGTTGATCAACAGAGAAAACAAACAAAAACATCAATGTGTTTTCTTTAAGCCCTGCCATACTCCCAATAATTTCGAATTCCTTAATTGGTTTATTATTTTCCATAGCAGATAAAAGCACCTGGCTGATACACAGAAACAAAGAGAAAGAATGTATTTTGCTTTGCATTAAAGGTGTCGTATATTCATATTAATACTATTCCCTTATACATTCCTATTTCTTAGGCACAGATGAGAAGAACATAGATTGTGGTACCACAATTAGAGTAAGAGGCATAGTCACCTGCAGGGAGGGGCTGCTTCGCAGGCAGGCACGGGAGTATATGCTTTTGTCATTTTTTCCTGCATGGGCTCCAAACCCATTTGAACCTTCCTTGGGAGAGCAGCCCCTTCTTCATGTGTGATTGTGGTGGAGGCTGGTGCCCACCACCTTCTTTCTGTAGGAGCTAAGGGGTCAAGACCATCCTCTCCCTGCTTCAGCATGGTCAAGGAGATACACCTTATTCAGGCTTAGTAGATCACATACCCACCATGGAAGGTGAACTTGAAGGGTTAAAATGAGGCTCATCAGTCTGTTCCTGCTTCAGAATTTTTGCTTCAGTTTCTGTTCCCAGTCTTCCAGAGTTTTTCTCTTCTTGCCTGCTTTTCTGCCTGATCCTCCAGATTCCCACTGATTGGGTGGCCTGAGCTTTCCAGACAATTTGAAAATTCACTTTGGGCTCCAGATAGACAGAGTTGTTTCTGATGCTTGCAGCCACGAACCCTGACTGATACTAGTGCTGTTAACAGACATGAATCATACTTGCAGTGGTATTTGGCTACTCAAATTCCTTATTCTCAGTGCAGGGCTTGAATTCAGCTTGGGAGAATTAGATCTGACAACAGGGAAATAAGCACTGGGGGTCACAGACATAACACCAGGACACAACACTGCAGGAAATGATAAAATGAAAAGCAGGTTCCACTGGTAACTCTGTGGACAGAATGACCCACTGTTAACCTCTCCGCTAGACAGGATAGACACACAGATGACTTTTAAACTTCAGGATGCATAAGAATCACTTTGGAAGCTTGCTTAAAAATTCAGCATCCCAATCATTCTTCCAGAAATACTAGTCTAAGTGGTATGATTTGAGTCCTACTTGACTCAAAGAACCTTCTTGTCCCACTTTGCAAGTTCCCTGACATTTATCTTTTCAGACATTATATAAAAAGGTGAATATTGTTTATAAAGGAACTCTGTTACTTAAGAAATATCATAAATCAGCATACAGTGGTATTACACCCACAGTATATTTAACCTGTTAAAATTCAATTATGTAAGCTTAGGAAAAGGAAAGTAACTGAATGGGTGAAACACTAAAACCAGTGCAAGCCATTCTGCGAGCCCTCTGTAGAAGAGGACATGTGCCTTTGGTCAGCCTCAGTACCACTCTGCCACTCAGAGTGACCGTCTCACCAGGCTGCAGGCAGTTCTAGTGTTTGTAGATGTGTACCTTTCAAACAACACAGCCCCAACACATGAATCAATTACTTTATCCAAACAAGCAGCAACCTGTTTCAAGATGTGAGAAAGAAAAAAAAGTTGCCATGATGGATTTCTTAAGATTTCTTAAGATTCTTCCAGGATTATGTTGCAAACAGTGATTTGCAGCAACATACTAATATCGGAACTTGATCTCCTAGTAAGATGATTCTGCTCTTATGAATCCCAGCCCTGAGCGAGGCAACATAGTGTAAAGCAGGGGTTAAATGCTATAACTGGCACTAACTAATTGTGTGACTTTGGGTGAGTTGCTTACCCCTAATCTCAGCTTCCTTATCTGTAAAATAATAATTTCTCCTTTAGAAGGAAGACCCCAGGTTACAGAGTGTCAAGACCACATGACATTTTGGTGTAGATGAAGAAAGACAGAATCCCTGCCCCACCAACCTCCATTTCCCAAGGTCAGAGTCATGCAATATTTAGTATGTTTGACCAATGTTGCTGCACCAAAACTGAAGCAAAGTCAAAGCAACAAGGATGCCTCCTTTTCACGTTGGCACCCACAGTGGCTATTAGCAAAGTCGTAGTCACAGGATTCTACGTGTGGGCTGAAAATGCAGCCGAATCTTTTAATTCCTAGGAATTATACTAGGAACCATGACTTGGTTAAAACTGGAAGCCTTCTCTGACCACCAGTTTAGGTTGGGTCCCCCAGTCATACAAGCTCAAGGCATCCTGTAATTCTCCAGAATGATGATTATCACAATTTTATTTAAAAAACTACTTAGTGTCCACAAGCCCTCTGTCCCTGCCCTCATTCAGCCCTGATGCACCGGAATGTGAATCCCACGAGGCCTCACGCAGTCCTACATCACCGATGTTTCACGCAGTACTTAGAGCAGTGCAGGAACTTGACAAACATTTACTGAATGAATCAATGTGACAATGCCAGTCATATACACATGTAAATTTTAGATATTTTCTATTTCTAAGGTGGAGGCAATGAATACGGAATGAGACCAATATCCATGTCTATATTGTCAGTTTTAAAGTCAGCCATATGCTTCACCATAGCAAGTGTTCATTCAAGTCATCCGAATTCAGCAAACACTGCTTGAGCTCTACCATGTGCTACAGTGCTCAGGATACAGAGATGCTCTCAATGAGTTCACCCTCCCCACCTCCCCTTTTCCTATCCAAACACACAGGTGGGGATCCTTCATATTATTTTCCCTAATGTAACATTTGTCATTGCTCTGTGCCCTGCTAAGTATCTCTACCTCTGTATTTCTTCCTGTGTCCTCTCTCAGTTTTATAGATGGGGAAGCATGCTCTCTTTGCTATGTGTTCTGGCTTTGCCTGTAAACAATTACAGTTGACCCCTTGAACAACAAGAGTTTGAACTGCACGGTTCTACTTATACAGAGAGTTTTTAAATAAGTACTGCAAATATATTTGCTCTTCCTTATGATTTTCTTAACATTTGCTTTTTTCTGGCTTAGTGTATTGTAAGAATGCATTATAAGAATACACATAATATACAAAATAATTGTAGTCCGCTCTTTATGTTGTCAGTAAAGTCAATAGTGGTTAAGTTTTTAAGGAGTCAAAAGTTATACACAGATTTGGGACTACATTGAGGGTTCATCACCCCTAACCCTCATGTTGTTCAGGGGTCACCTGTATTCATTTGATGCGTGAGTGTATATGGGTCTCGGGTGAGCCACCTGGGTCTGGGCAATGACATGTTTTTCTTGTCTACAAACCTGGTGACAGAGCAATGAAAAACCTCAAAAGCTCAGTTGCTCAAATGCATTTCTTACTCTCCCAGGTTAGTTACAAGTTTAATGGCTCTCCAGGGCTGTTCTATTCCAAGTATTACGGATCTGATCATTTCCATCCTATGTCACTGCTATCTCAAACAACATTTAGCTTGCAGTATTGTCACGGGTTGGCAATAGTGACAACGAAGAGCTCACTTTGCTCTTCTATACTTTGGCTTGAAGAGACATTAAATCTATAGTCTACAGAATAGAGTCACATGACCCCACCTAACTATAAGAGATCCAGAAAGGAGTAGGAGAACTAGATATGGTTAAGCACTGAAAGTCTCTCCACTGCTATTATATTATACTCTTATCAGAAGCAATTCCAATCAGTGGTGTAATTTCTGAGACAATCCTAAACCACAGAAGCTAAACTACACATGCAAGAGTATCTCCCATTTCACAATTTTCTACTGGAGGAGACTGAGGCTAAAAGATCACCCAAGATTTCAGAACTAGTTAGGAGAAATACAGAAACTAGAAATTAGGTGTCAAGAATCCCTACCCAATATATTCTTCCCAGGATATTCCCCATTTCACAACACACTCGCTAGCATTCCACATGGCCTCCCATCAGTAGGAGGCAGCAGAATCAAATAAAAACAGAGCCTTTATGGATCAACCAGGGCTGACTGTCTCCTGTCAGTTGATTAAATGGAATAAGAGCTTTCTATCTAATTTCAGCAGAAATACTGGTTTCTTGGACTTTCAATTTTAAATGCAGTATGTTATTTTCAATGAGAGTTCAGTAGTCAGGAGCTAAATTTGTTGAGCCCTAAGGCTTGAATTTTAAATTTTTATTAAGTATGTATGTTGCCCGCCACATATCAAACACAGATAGTTAAATCTGGTTTGGAAAATGGCTGGCATTTATGGGGTATATATGAACTGGATTGTGTCTTGTAGCATAGTGAGCTTGATTTATAAGTTATTCTTCTCTATTTGCAATTTTTCACAACATTGAAGACAGATTTAAAATTTGTCAGTTAATTTCCCATAATAGCTGAAAGCATATTTAGTAGTGGGAAATTTTTTTAAGAGAACCTATTTTAAATTACCTGAGCTGGGGTTCAGTTTGCAGGAGGCAAAAATATATAAAATTGTCTGTCTCTCTTCTTTTTTCATAGTCCCTTTTTTTCACACATCCATACCAAACATGCTTCTCTATTCCAGGGACTTTTGCACCATGACACCAGAGGTGACAAAGAAGGTGATGGTGGCAAACATATTCTTGGCAAAAGAAAAGAATTCATGATCTCCAATTGATGTGTGTGTGATGTTCCCATAGAGCCCTTTTTGGGGGAGCAGTAGCCAGAAGCACACCTCAGACCATTTCAAGTTTTAGTCAACATCTGGTCTGGACATTTCCCAGGAAACTTACTCCTGTCCTTAGGAGTTCCTGCAGCACAGTCTCTCACACCCTGCCTAGCAGCCTGAATAATTCTGACACACTCCATTTTCTCTAAGTCACCTCCAGATTAGCAGAGATAGAGAGGGGGGGGGAGAGAAAAAAATGAAACGAAATAAAATTAAACTAAAAATAGAATTAAGACTCTGTTTCTTTCTCCTTTTAAAATTCTGCTTTTTTTTTTTTCAGCCCAATGCCCTCCAGCTGTGTATGGAGATCAGTGACTTTTTTTTATATCCAATGCCAACATCAGCCTGCACATTGGCTGACTCAGTGCCAAGTGACCAGGCTATTGGCTAGTGCCCTCTGATAGATGTATACTTTGTCTCTCCTTCTCTGTAAACCAAGTAGCTTGGCTTGGCATGACTCTTCCCAGTCACAGCCAATGTCCCAACTGGGCATTCTAGCATGCAACTCAATGTATTCCTGCTTATCAACAGAACAGCTAATGATAGACTCTCATTACAATATTATGTAAATTAATGGGGAGTAGAACAGGTAAGGTTTGTCAAAGTAACTAGACCACGTTCAAGAGAATGTCTCTTCACATAGCCTCACCAGAGCACAGCATTTGCTGGTGAGATACCATATTCCCCTTTGATATCTTTACCTATCGCCAGGTACTCAATTCCCGAGACCTTGATCAAGCCATGGAATCTCCCTGGGCTCCACCCTCCTGAGCTACAGAGTAAAGATTCCAACAATCTTGTTTTCTTTTTCATATGGCATTGTGAGGATAAAAGTGAGAGGTCATTATAAAAATGTTTTGAACAATTACAAATAATGTGTAACAGTTACAAGCTAATTCATTGCTTTTGGAGGTATTAAATGGTACAATGGAAACTAATTAGGAGTATTACTGCCTTAGAATTATATCTCGTTGGCTGAGGCAAAAAACCTAAACAATAAGACTCATTCAAGAAATAAGTTTATATTCCTCTAATAAAGCCTCAAAGATTGAAGTCTATTACTAGTAAGTAGCTCCAAGATGGTACCCACGTTCTTTCCAGTTCTGACACCTGTACAATGGGCATCTTCTATACTCAGAGTCTAAACTGGCCCCTAGACTTCTAGTCATCAAATCTATAATTATCATAGCAGTACAGACAAAAAAGAAAAGTCAAAAGATATATGCCAGGTAATTTTTAAGACAGTTGACTAAAAATTGCTATCTACAACATTCCCACTCACATATCATTGGCCATATCATTGTACTTAGCAGCAAGGTAGTTGAGAAATGTCTCCAGACATCCGTGTGCTCTACTGAAAGTTGAGGGAGAGGAATTTTAGGATTGACAACTAGCAGTTTCTGCTCCACCTAGTAAAGCTGAACATACACATGCCTTATGACCTAGCAAGTCCATGTAGGTATATGCCTTAGAGAAACTCATTTACATGGCTCAGCAGAAAAATGTAGAGGGGTGTCATTGAGGCACCATTTTAAATAATGACACTCCCCGTGAAGAGGGGAATGAATAAACTGTGCTTTATGCTTACTGCAGAGCAACATATATCAACCTACACCATTTTAAGTAATTAATCTTATTTACTTACATCACATGACTTTGAGGGGAAAATAGTAATTAAATATATGTATGAAGTATGATACAATTTATGCAAATTTTAAAATACATGGAGCAATACTATGTTATTAACAACAAAAATATTTACAGAAAATGTTTAAAATATGTTTGGAAATGGTGCATACTAACTTCAAAAGAGTAACTACCTCAGGAGAGAAGGGTAGGAGGAAGGGATGGGAGAGTGGGCTATCGCTGAATTACATAACATCTAATTTAAAAACAAAGAAAGCTCCGAAACAAAGCAGTGAGTTGTTAACTTCTATTCAATCTGGGCTGTGAGTACTTTGATATTCATTTTCTTATTTTCACCATGTTTAAAACATTTCATTATTAGAAACAAAACATCTAATTATAGACTATTAGGCAAAATACAGGTAGTCTTATGGATGATAGTTGCTTCTTCTTATTGCATTACTTCTGCAACCATGAGGTAGGTACCAGCTGAATGCATAAAATGGAGAGCACAGATCCACTCAGGTGAATGGTATATGTATGTTGACTTCCGAAGTCTTTTAAAAGGAACTTTGGAACAACTTTCATCTTCCGGAAGCTGCACCAGATGAAAGGAAACAGCAGCAGTAGGACCCAGTGCTGGCCCATCGCTCCAATTTCTTCTTCTGCTTCTCACTCTTCATTCTCCACAGCCCATTCTACACACTTCATCATGGCACTGATTGTCTTTTTGAAACCTCAGCCATTCCAAATACATTCTCACTTGTGTGATTTAAACTTTCTGTTACTCCTGCCTAGTGTACTGTTTCCCGCGTGGCCTCCTTTTCAATATTTAAGGCTTAGCTTAAAAGTATCTTCTCGAGGAGGCTGCCCAAGATCAGCCTGACTAAATTTCATCCCTCGATTCCTATCCTCCTCACTCTCTCTTCTATTACTATGCTTTTTATTTTTAAATATCTTCACGTTGATCACCACTATCTGAAATTATTCTAATGTTTTGTTCATATATTTGTCTTTCCCCACAAAGTGTAAGCTCCATGGGAGCAGGCGCTTGATCCATTCTGTTTATTGCTATGTCTCCAGGGTGTAGAACAGCTGGGCACCACTGACTCTCAGTAAGTAGTTACTGAATGAATGATAAATGTCAGCAGACGCTATGACCTCTAAAAGCTAGGAAGGGAAGCTTAAAGGAGTTTTCCTGGTTGGGGAGGGAAACTAATGTGCCCAAGAGCCAACAATTTCAAAAAAGCATAGCTTTTGTTCTGTATATATTTTATTATTTTCTTGTGCTCTTCTACTAATTTATTTCCTAATATTATTTTTCATTTACAGTTGACATTTAATATTATTTTATATTTGTCTCAGGTATACAGCATAGTGGTAAGATAGTCATATACTTTACAAAGTGTTCCCCCTAATATTTCTAATACCAACTGGCATACATAGTTATTACAATATATTTTACTATATTCCCTATGCCGTACTTTACATCCCTGTGACTTGTTTTTTTATTTTAATAGTCTATTTTTAGAGCAGCTTTAGGTTTACAGAAAAATTGCACAGAAAGAACCAAGAGTTCCTCTTACTCCATACCCTCTGCCCCCACACACATATTCTCTGACTGCTAAAAT
Source organism: Carollia perspicillata (assembly GCA_004027735.1). NCBI lineage: Eukaryota > Metazoa > Chordata > Mammalia > Chiroptera > Phyllostomidae > Carollia > Carollia perspicillata. Next base: position 39,814 of record PVKM010003208.1, read on the forward strand.
CTTGCATCAGTGTGGTACTGTTGTTATAACTGATGAACCCATACTAGTACATTATTACTAAGTAAACTCTATAATTCACATTGAGGTCTCACTCTTGGTATGCATTCTGTGGGCTTTTACAAGTGCATAACATATTGTATTCACCATTATAATATCATACAAAATAGTTTTGTCTCCCCCAAAATATTCTGTGTTCCACCTATTTATTCCTCCTCCCATTTCCCAGAATCCCTGGCAACTACTGATCTTTGTACTGTCCTCATAGTTTGTCTTTTTCAGAATGTCAAATATTTGAAATAATATAAGATGTAGCCCTTCAAGACTGGGTTCTTTCACTTAGCAATATGCAATAAGGATCGACCCATGTATTTTCTTATCTTGATAGTTCATATATTTCTATAGTTATCACAATACAAGGTCTGGCACAAATAACACCCTTTTTTTGTTACAAACTCATAAGCATGGAATTCTGTAACATATTACACTCAAGCACACCATATGACATTTTAGATGTTCAAATTGCTGTCCATCCCATGTGAGACATTCACATAACCTTACAACACTCAAGCAAGCCTTACTTGTGCCAGACCTTGTATGTTGATATTTACATATAAATATATATACTTACATATGTGTTTTAGCATAACAAATAATAGTGTGTATATGTGTGTATACATATACATAGATACATATACATGTATATATGTGTATATATGTGTGTATCTCTCTCTCTCTCTCTCACAGGTTATGTATCCATTCACCTACTGAAGGCCATCTTTGTTGCTTCCAAATTTTTTCAATAATAAATAAAACTACTATAAACATGCATGTGCAAGTTTTGTGTGTATATATGTTTTCGACTTTTTGGTTGAATATGTAGGATAGGAGCATGATCGCTGGACCAAAAGGTAAGTCTGTGTTTGTAGGAAACTGCCAAACTGTCTTCCAGAGTAGCTGTAATATTTTAAATTCCCACCAGCAAATAAGTGAGAATCCCTGTTGCTCCACATCCTTGTCAGCATTTGGTGTTCTCAGTGTTTTGGATTTTAGCAATTGTAGTAGGTATATTGTGGTAAGTGTATAAATTCCTTAAGGACATATGTATGATATTGAGTATATTTCATATGCTTATTTTTTTGCATCTCTGTATCTTCTTTGGTGAGGTGCTTATTCAAATCTTTTACCCATTTTTAATTGGATTGTTTGTTCTTGTATTATTGAGTCTTAAGAATTTTTATTTATATTTGGATGCAAGTCCTTTATCAGACATGTATTTTGCAAATATTGTCTTCCAGTCCGTGGCTCATCTTTTTATTCTCTTAAAGCATTAGTTTTTATAGAGACAGTTGCCTTAATAACTTTATCTGGTGTGTTTCTAATGTCCTCTGAGAGTCTGAGTGTGCCTGATACTTTGATTGCTTGCAATGCCTGGTTTCTGCTGCCTCCACCCCTTTTGCTTCACGACAGTAACACCAGAAGAATCATCAATTTCTGTGAATGCACCATATGAAAGACATCCATTTAAAATGGCCTGGTTGTCAACGGAAGGCTCTGTGCTCACCTCTATCCCAGGAATGGAGCAAAGACCTGTACCTATAAATAAGATACAGCTTATTAACTTCTCTCTTTTGTACTATGCAAAAGTTTCTGAGTCCACCACTCAAGAGCCTTCCCTCTGGCAATTCTAGGCCACCCTTCCTACCCTTCAGAAAGACGGGAAATTCAGGGAGACAATGCAGCCCCAGTTACTTTTCTCTAGGAGAACACAAATTAAAGTTAGAACTAGTTCACAGAGAAACTTCATCAGTAACTATTGTTAAAGAAAACTTTCCTTCCCATTTTATCTTGGGATTATTGAGATCTATAATAATCATTTATTAACACCAAGGCCCATAAACAAATTGGCCCTTTTTTTAAGTCTTGGCCATCAATTACCTGCTGACTAAATCCTAAATTATAAACTTTCCCACTGATTTTGAGCCTGCTTATGAATTTCAGCTTGTAAATAGCACTATGTTCTTGGCCTTGTGTGTATTACTTCTCCCATCAGGCTTCTACAGGTACAAGAAGGGTTTGTACAAGTTTGGAGGTTCCATTACAGATCTGCAAATATCTCTTTCTCCTCAGTATTTTCTTGGTTTCTGGCACAGTGAACTAGGGCTCACAAAGGAAATCCCATTCCTGTGCTCAAATTTGAAATGGCAGTTTTTATTATTCAGTAACTTAACATCAGTTAATTTCAAAGGAAAAGAAATTAAGTGTTATGTTTAAAAGGGAAAGAAACCTAGTGAAAAAATATATAAATGTTGCTCAGTTTCCAATTCTTGAGAGATTGGTATCCAGACAAAACAAAATGCCTCATTTGTATGTCATTTAAATGTCCAAAGTTTGACACTCTTCACAGATGGAGTAGACAGCCTCATGTCTTGCTTAGAAAATTTTAAGATTAGCCTCCAAAGTACAACTATTAATATTTTCTCCACCGACTTTCCTCTGTGCCCGAAACCTCTACCAGTTACTTACGTTCCTCTGTGACTCTGCATTCCTTACAAGAGTTCCCCAGCTCCCTGTTTCTGCACACAAAGCATCAAAGTTGACAATACACCAACAAATTATAATATTTTGGCAAGTAATATTTAATATATTTGATTATCAATAGGTTTTTTTTTCTGAGTAGTATGCCATTGTATGTGTGGTCTACAATTTGTTTATCCACTGACTTTTGGGCTTTTCCACTTTGGGACTCTTACACAGGTAAATGGAACTGCTATGCACTTTTGTATACATGTCTTCATATGAATGTATACTTTCGTGTCTCTTGGATAAATGGCTAGAAGTGAGCATGCTGGATCATATAGTAAATGTGTCTAATTTTATAGGGAATAGCCAAATTGCTTTCCAAATTATTTTACCATTGTACATTCCCACCAGCAATAGCTGTTGGTTCTAGTTGCACCCCACTGTCAAAGCAGGTGCTTTTAAAGGGGGATAGAAATGAGTGAAAGGAATAGGCAGGGCAGCTGATACAAAATAAACCTCGTCAGGGTCTCCCTGTTTCGGGGGATGTGTCCCATCAGTTGCCTGTCTCTCTTGTCTACCTTCACTCACCTCTATGAACAGATGCTCAAAAATGGGAATTGCCCTAATAGGAATTATACCTATCACCTTGGCTAAGGCAGTGGTCTGTTTAAGATGATCAAAGTTTGTTGTACCTTTTAAAACATCTTCACCCAAGGATATGTATATTGATTTTAGACAGAAAACATCATTGTGAAAGAGAAGCATCCACCAGTTGCCTCCCATAGGTCCGCAACTGGGCATGGAACCCGCAAGCTAGGTATGCACCCTGACTGGGTATCAAACTAGAAACCTCTTGCTGTATGTGACGACATGCTAACCAACTGCGCCACTCAGCCAGGGCTTTTTGCAGCCTTTTCAGATTCCTCGGTCCTCCTGACTTTTGCCTCCTTTGATCTCAGCTGTGACTTCCTTGTTTGTCATCTACAAAGTAGACCTGTTTTTTCCTTCTTTATTCATGAGTTTATGGACCTGAGCTGACCTGTTTTGTTCAGACTGAAGGATTTACACTTTGACTCTATTGAAAACTGTACTAAGTCAGTTTAGTGACATCTCTTGTGACCTTTTTGCTGTGTAATTATAGCTACCATATATTATCACAGTAATAGCCTCTTCAGTAAGAGCAAGTTTCTGACCAAAGTCTCCCAAATATACTGACATTTGTTAAATACATTTTTACTAGCTGGCCAGCGCAGAACAGTTTGTACAAGGTGTCCTGTAAGTTTAGTGAAGCTCTAATTCTGTCCTCCGAAGTGTGCCTACTATACTTTCCTTGCACAAGAGACTCACTAGATGGAGATAGGTCATATTCTGGAAGCAGGATATCATGGCCCTGGCAACCTACATTAACACCAATATCTAGGTACAGGGTAGAGCCGCAGGCGCCATGCCTTCTTGAGGGTACAGGGTACAGAGGACCTGCTAAGTTCTTAATAACTATTTATGGAAGTGTGAGAAGTATCTCTAAAATATCCCATTCATTCAACGTATACCAAGAATACTACTCATTTCACCAGTGAAAGCATACTTCTACAGTCCATTATGCTAATTAATGAACCACAAATTTCACCAATGGAAACTCATTTCTAGCTTTCATTTTAGCATCTGGTAGTAGTCAAAGATAAATATAACTGAAACTCTTATAGTATGCACATTTTAGACTATGGACCTCTAATAAGATATCATCTGGTCACCTCTGAAAATTGAATTTCCGTTTAGTATGTGATTGAAATTAAGCAGTACCAACATATATCACACATGTTCCTTTTTATTCAGAAGCATTTTAAAGTAAATTATAAACATCATAACAACTCTCAAATCCTGCCTTGGAAATAACATTAATTAAGTACCCACTACATGCTAAGTACTATGCTAGGTGTTTTATAATTACATTTATATTTCTTATCTAGAAAATAATAATAACTCAGTGAAGTAGGCACCATTGTGTATTCCTCTTTTATGAAGAACACTAATTCACCCAAAGTTATTTGAACCAATAGAACTGTAGTTCAAAGCTAAGTCTACCTAGCTCCAAAGCGGTAATGTCAACCATCTTTCAGTTTAAGTGATAGAAACACTTTTTTTTTGCATCTACTCAAAGATATAAAGATATAATTAAGTCACTGTTCATTGATCTTTCCTATACTTTTTGGTTAATAGATACATATCTTGGAGAATGTGATGAAAGCACGGGCCTCTGTTGCCATCAAAATGAACCTAGACGGTCAATTTTGCCAATAAATTCAAGGTTTGTGAAAACTTCTCCTTTCCATCCTATGCCCAGCATGAATCTCAGATTAATAATCTGAGATTCTAATAATCTAATAATGTAGATTGCAATCTACATTACTTGCTCTGGTTCCTCTATTTACAAACGTGAAACTTTTGCTAAGGAAGATAAGATACTCATTTTCTCTCATCTGGTGCTTCCTATGTCTTTATTTTAAAACACTCCCAGATATAGTCAATTTGCAGAGATCAGCAGCAGAAAATCCTCAGAGACTCCTTCTTGGTGACTACACTTAGTAACTATACTTGCAAGATACAGTTTTCCCTGAATTCATAGCCAGAAACTGTATTTAATAGCTCACCCAAAGCCACTGTGGAAATAAGGTCTTTACCCAAAGGCTATCTCCTGCCCAGTTAGGAGTCAAATGTCTTTTGTCCAACAGGTCACGTCAGAGCACTTGCCATAAAATAGCCTCATTTTCATCACCTGAGCACAACAGCACATCTATATTTTTCTGTCTCTTTCCAGGTTCTTCCACACTTTTGACATTATATGAACTTTCCCTGACTTGGCGTGCTGCCAGAGTTCTGTGTCATGTGACTGAGGGCCTTCTTTATCTAGAATGTCTGAGCCACTCATTAGCATAATTTAAACATTAATTATGAAAATGGTCCCCCAAATGCTTTGAAAACAAATACACCACTGAGCCACTACTGAGCAAACTACCTTACTGCTGAGGCTCAGACAAACAATAGAATGATTAGCAAAAATGCATTACTGGGCTCAGTTATATTTCAAACAGTATTTGACAATCCATAGGGCCTACTTCTGCTTCCCCATAAATAAGATATACAATTTAATGGTTCTCTTTTATCTTACAAATCACAGTGAATCTGGGAGAACATCACTTAACCTCTTCAATTCATCTTTCAACTGCTGTGTACTTACAGAAAAGAATGAACAGAAATGTAACAGTTTTGATTTAATTCTATGAATATGTACTTTTGCGCAGCCTCTGGTAAAGTGAAAAATATATATTCAAATATAGAAAAATTGCTATTGTCATACATTAAGAATAACTCTGAAGCTTATGACTCTGAAGCTTTCTAAAATGCAGCCACTATGGAATTCGGCATTTTTGGTACATGTTGAATCTATTCCATTTTCATTATTTGGGATTATTAGAAGAAACTTATCATAACCTACATTTGCCAATAATTCAATCTTGAGGCATGTGTAAAGATTATTATAACATAAAAATGTAGCTCAATTGCAAGCTGAACATATGTGAGTTTTATCCTATGCAGAAATGAAAGAAACGTAAACTAGTATTATATCTATTCTGTATTAAGAAACAAATGAACTTCCTTTTTAATCATTCAACACTGATTCTTGAAAGAAACTATTAGCTGTAAGGTGATGGTGAAATATATTTTGGCAAAACCAGATATAGGCAATACTTTGAGAGCTTGCATTTTCCTAATAAACTATCTTTTCCCCTCTAATATTTCAAAGCATTTTGATGTTCATTTTTAACTGCAATTACAAAATTTAAGATTCAGTATGTCATGTGGATTTTCTCATCTATAAAACGGGGGCAATAATGGTGACTATTTAATTGACTTGTTGAAAAAATTAAATACAATTAATGCATATAAAGGTCCTGGCATGGGAGACTTCCAGTTTCAGCTCCAACATGGAAACAGCTTGGAAGTTGTCTCTCTTATCTTTATAACAGGGAAAATGTGGGAAAACTAAAAGTCAGTAACTTTTTTGGACCCAATAGAGTACTGAGGTCCCAAAGCAAACCAAAACCAATGATCTGGAGAGACAGAGCCAAGATATGCTTACATAGAACAGAAGCAGCTGGAGCCATAAACTAGTGAAAACACTTAAATGGTAATTTTGATGAATTGTTGAAGGCTGGGTTGGGACTGACATGAGAGTGAGAAGCTCTTGGGGTCTGGAGTCTTAGGGTGGCCCACAAATTCTCATGGGCTTTATCCTTCCAGAATCACAAAAGTGTCTATGGTGAAGATTAGAAAAAGATCCCCAGTTCATAGCTCTTGCTTGGACAGGGTTTGAGGAAGAGCAGTCACTGTGTAATAAACCCAGGCCTTTCCCATAACAAAAATATGCCCTCCAGGAGAGAGGACTTTGCCAGAGCCTTGTGTCAGCTGAAGGACATCCTCCAATATCAGTGTTCAATATAGCCTACCTGTCTCACTGGATATTAAAAGTAAAAAAGTCAGCCCTGGATGGGGTAACTCAGCGGATTGAGTGCAGGCCTGTGAACCAAAGGATCACCAGTTCGATTCCCAGTCAGGGCACATGCATGGGTTGCAGGCCAGGTCCCCAGTGGGGGGCACTCAAGAGGCAACCACACATTGATGTTTCTCTCCCTCTCTTTCTCCCTCCCTTCCCTTCTCTCTAAAAATAAATAAATAAAATCTTTTTAAAAAAAAGTCTACAGAGACCATGGGAAGGAATGGAGGGAGGGAGATAAAGCTACACCATCAACAAATAGCTGTTCACTTTGCAGATGTAAGCCCAGGGAAATAGGTCCAGTAAAAGACTGAGATTTAATCATAGAGCAGTTCCCTTTCCCCATGCCTGACTACCATATCAACAGGGCTTCTGTTGGCATACAATAATGACAGATTACAGCTAAAGAGCTGCAAGATGTAGATTCTCTGTGAGGAGAAGTATTTGGGGAAGCCTAAAGTGAAGAAGAGAGATGAAAATTAGGACACGAAAGAAATTTGAAGCCTCCGGCGTCTTTAGCTACAGTAAACATTAAACACAGTCCAACTAATAGATTAACATAAATCCTCACACTAAAGTCCTATTTACTTTAGCTCCTATTACTAAATGTATGTCCAGCTTTCAATAAAACAATTACAAGACCAGTGGGAATGTAAAAGTTATAGGCCCACTTGTATGTGGTTTCATACAAAGATAAATATGGGCTTACCATGTAATCCAGCAATCATACTTGTATGGTGTTTATGCAAATGATTAGAGAGCTATGTGCACACCTAACCAGGATGTCCTTCAGAGACAAACTGTGGCGTAGCTATAAAACAGAATACTGTTCTATGAAAATAAAAAGAAAGAATGAACTATCAAGCCACAAAAAGACATGGATTACTTAAATGTGTACTTCTACGTGAAAAAAGCAAGGCTGCAAAGGCTAAATAATTTATTATCTAAATTATATGGTGTTCTATAAAATGTAAAACTACAGAAATTGTAAGCAGATCAGAGGATCTCACCAGGGGATCAGGGAAGGGGTGTTAGTAGGTGAGACATGGGGGATTTATTTAGGACAGTCAAACTTTGGAGTTGACACGAACACACATACCTCAGCCAAGTGGTCAAGGTTAACATAAACAGTGATGTCATTCTGATAGTATATACCCTTGACATAATGTGATGAGATTGACACAACCTCTACTGTCTTCCTCCCAAACCCATATCTTCAGTCTTATCATTTAAAAATCAGACAAATACCAAGAGAGAAACATTCTACAATCTATATCTGACCATGTTCCTTAAAACTGTTATCATCACCAAAAACAGGGAGTCTAAGAAAGTGTCACAGCCAGGAGTAGCCTAAGGAGACATGAAAAACTAAATACTGTGTGGTATTCGAAAAGGAATCCTGGAACAGAAAAAGTACATAGGTAAAATCTAAGGAAATCTGAATAAATAATGAATTTTAGTTAATGTATCAATATTGACTCATTGATTGGGGCAAATGTACCATATTAATGTACATGTACCAAAGGTATCATTACAGTGTAACTATTATTAATTAGTAATAGGAGGAATTGAGTGTGGGATATACAGGAACTTTATTATCTTCTTAATCTTTCTGTAAACTAAAACCGTATTCTAAAATTAAAACTTTATTTTTTAAAAATGTATGAGGAATGATTTCTACTTCATAGGAAGTACTTGGTAAATGTCAACTGTTATCTACATAACGAATACAAAATTAGCAGGTATCTCTGTGGCGAGATAAAAGTCAGATAATTATTAGAGGTTTAAATAGAGCATTGAATGTAATTAACCTAAATAATACAGAATCTAAAAAGAATTGCTATCTATCCCATGAATTAGCCAGATTATCAGTGTCTCATTTTGCCTGTAAAAGTCAACCACAAAATAAGAGTCAGAATATGAGGTAGAAAAAAAGCAAACTTAAATGATTTACTCCCTTACCACCTAAAAGAAAAGTGAACAACAGTATTGCCTCCCGTACAAAATGCCCTGCATTGCTTTCAGGGTGATGTCATTCCATCTGCTTCTAAAGGCTTGCTGCTCAGTCCTCTCAGGGTCATTTACATTTCAACGGTGAACTCCTAAAGATCTAAAGTCCTCTAAGATATAATCAGGCATCCAATACTACAGAGGCTCAGAGAGGTTCCTGAAAAATATGAGATGATATAAGACTTGTGAATAAAAATGATAAAATATTTCATTAAAGAGTAACTGAATTATCTGCTTAAAAAAAGTTACTCCCATGCCCTGGCATTCATCCCTTTTCTCATCTTTCAAATAAACCCTTTGGAGAAATTCTGAGATGTTGAAGGAATTGTCAATTCATCATTCATTTATAATCAGGGCCATGCAGCAAGAGAAGAAAAGTGTCAAGGCTTTATTTTTCAGTTCACTCTACAAATGAAAGAGAATCGTTTACATTCCCATAACTCTGGGCAAGCCACATAGACATAATCTCACCTCTGCATTCACTAAACCTTACCCTACATTCACATGTATTCTCTTCTGGAGGGATTATAAATGCTACTATTTGCCTCCCTCATTCTGGTGTCTTTCTGGATGAAGTATAAATGAACAAATTAATGAGGAGCTCTAGATTTAAAGGTTTCATGGCATTGCATATAGAAAAATAGCCACATGACCTTCTTTCTACTATTGCCTACCAAGGTACATCTTATTTTAAAATTTTATGGATTAACCCAAACTACTATATGTGTTTAATTTAAAAAATACTATATTCTTCTATCAAAGATGAAGCTCAGGGTATAAAAGGATCTGGTGTTTAATACCTTGAAAAGGAAAGTGCCCACCATTAAGCCCTTCTGAATCTCCCTCTCCCTCTCATGAGGATGCCCACACAATAGAATGCACACAATAGCCACACTGGCCAATAAAATGTTCTAATCAGCCTGAGTTATGAAGCAGTTCGAGTCAGTCATGGGAAGGCTCTACTTGTCAGCACATAGGTCTTCTTCTTAGAAGCACTTGCTTTGACATGATGTCAATGAATCCTTTCCAAAGTGTAAATTTATACTTAAAGTATAAAATTACATTTGCATTCTGTATATTTGCATTTTGAAAGCAATGTCTAAAGACTACCAGAAACCCCATGAAATTTAAAGGCATACCACTCTGGTGGAGTTTTAGACTGTCAGATTGTGGAGAGAGAAAGAGAGAAAAGAAAACAATGTTTAGAATAGGTTTTTGTTCAAAACTCCTTGAATCATACCAAATTGTTTCTCAATTATTTATCAGTTATTTCTCTCTATACTGGCCTCTTGCTACATGAAATAATCTGAGTTTGTCTAAATTATATTTATATTAGACTCTTAATCACATTGAATAACATTTTCATAATAAAATGCATAAACTCTGGCTGAGTGGGTCAAGTGGTTGGAGCTTCATTCAGATGTGCCAAGGTCGTGGGTTTGATTCCCAGTTAGGTAGGGCATGTGGAAGAATCAACCAATGAATGTATGGATGGGTAGAACAAACAAATCGATGTCTCTCTCCCTCTCTCCCTCTTTCTTCTTTTTCTAAAGTCAATAAATAAAAGACTTTATTTAGAATAAAATTTATATATGATTTCATGGTATGCACAGTTGTTGCAAATATTTCACATAGCTATTTTTAATGTAATCAGTAAATTTACTTCCTGTGTTCTCTACTTGCCAATGGGTTCATCCATTCAACAAATATTTATTAAATGTCTACTATGTTCCATGTACCATTCTAAGTATTGGGATATGGTCATTGAACAAAACAGACAAAATTCCTCATCCCATGGAGCTTACATTCTATTGCAGTAGAGAAAGATATAAACAACATAATGCCCCAAAATGGTACATGCTATTTTTAAAAATAATAAAGCAAGGTAACAAGTTTTGGCAGTGAAGATTGAGGAGGAGGATAAAATTTATAAGAAACACACTTTAAATATAAAGTTTGTCTGGAAAATGTCTAGTAATTGTTAATACAACGAGAACAGTTTACGTAACGTCAATGTGAACTAGCAGCCAAGGAGAGTGGACTGGAATGCGCATGTGTGAACAATGATGACTTCAATGTACTAGTCAGTGGGGGTGGTAGATGCTTTGGAATGAACATATGTACTGTGTGACCATCCCATTCAAAATGACTGAGAGAGTAGAGCAACAAATTTGCCTCAAATTTTGTGTTTAGCTTGAACATTCCTCTGTGGAAACTGTTCAGATGATTCAGAAGGCTTTTAGGGATGATGCAATGAGGTCAGCACAAATAAAAATGTAACACAAATGCTTTAAAGATGATCAAGAATCTGTTGAAAGTGATCCCCGCTCTGGAAGGCCTGCAACAAGCAGAACACCTGAGAATGTTAAATGTGTCCAAGCTGCAATCAACAAAGATTGGCAACTGATAGTCTGAGAAGTAGAAGCTGATCGGAAGTTTCCAAAAAGTAATGTGTGTGGGATTTTCGATGCAGGATCTTGGCATAAAATGTGTCATGGCAAAATTCATCCCAGGGCTTCTGATACCAGAGCAGAGGAACATTATCCTGCAGTTGCTAATGACTTGATTCAAACTACTACCAATGAACCAGATTTCCTCAAGAAGGTCATAATGTGAGATGAATGGTGGATCTACAGCCATGTTCTGGAAACAAAGACACAGTCATCCCAATGGAAGTTGCCTCCATGCTCAAAGAAGTTGCAGCAAGGTAGCAGCAAGAGCAAGACTATGTTAACTATGTTTTTTTTTTTAATTGGGAAGGTGTTGTTCACCACCAGCATGCCCCTCCAGGCCAAACAATTAACAAGGAGTACTGTCTCAATGTTCTTTGTCACTTGAGACACCCAATATAACAAAAATAGCCACAGCTATGGGCAACCGGTGATTGGCAGCTTCAGCTTAAAATGTGCCTGCTCATGCATCACATCTCCTGTAGAGTTTTTGGTGAAACATCTATTCATCTATTCACCCAGGTGATTCAGCCCTGCTACAGCCCAAACTTAGAGCCTTGCAATTTCTGGCTTTTCCCAAAACTAAAATCACCTTTGAAAGGAAAGAGATTTCAGACTGTCGAGATTCAGGAAAATACAACAGGACAGCTGATGGCAATTCCAACAGAGGAATTTATAGATCGTTCTGAACAATGGAAGAGACACTGGGAGAACTGTGTGAGGTCCGAGGTGCCTCCTTTGAAGGGGACTGAGGTGTCATTGTCCTATGTACAATGTTTCTTGTGTCTTGTATTTTCTTAAATAAATGTCTCCATTTTTCATATTACATGGCTGGATACCTTCTGGACAGACCTAGACCTTGTATAAACCACAGAGAAAAATAAAAGAATGGAAAGAGATATATTATGCAAATCTAATATAAAGAAAGTTGGTATAGCTATATTAGTATTGGCTAAAGTAGATTTCAGAGTATGTAACATTACTGAGATAAAGAGACATGTAACACAATGACACAATCCTAAATGTACCTGCACTTAGAAACAGAACTTCAAAATATGGGAATCAAAGCTTATAGAACTGAAAAGAGAAAGAGACAAATACACAAGTGTAGTTAGAGATTTCAGCCCCCCTTCTCAGTAACTGAAAAAAACAATTAAAGAAGAAATAGGTAAGAAAACTTGAGAAATATTATATACCAACTTGACCTAATTCACACTTTTTAAATACTCCACTCAAAAATAGTAAAATACATATTTTTCAAATGCACGCAAAACAGGCCATATTCAGAACTATAAAACAATCTCAATAAATACAAATGTATTAAAATTATACAATCTATTTCTCTGACCACAATATAATTATAAGAGAGGGCAATAATAGATAGATATCTGAAATAGTCTTCCAAATATTTGGAAATTATACAGCACACTTCTATGTAACCCGTGGGTTAAAGGAAAAAAATCACAAGAAAAGTTAGAAATTAATTTAAACTAAATAAAAATAACATATCAAATGTGCAGGCTGTACAGTGCTTTGAAGAAAATCTGTAGCATAAAACACTTACAATAGGAAATATATATGTCAAATCATATCTAAATGTGTACCTTAGGAAACCAGAAGAAAATTCCAAAGGAATCCAATGGAAGAAAGTAATAAGGATTAGAGCAAACATTAATGAAATTAAAAAAAGGTATATCAATGAAAGTATAAGCTGACTCTTTGAAAAGACCAATAAAATGATCAACCTCTAGTGAAACTAATCAGAAAAGAGAAAATTAATTAACAACATCTGAAATGCTATAAAGATCATAACCACAGATACTACAGACATTAAAACAGTAAGGAAATATTTTGAACAACTTTTTGTTGATAAATTTAACAACTTAAATAACAAATTTGTTGAAAGACCCAAACTTCCAAATCTCATTCAAGAAAAAAAGGTAACCTGAATAATCCTGTTTGAAGTAAATTGAATTCATAGTCAAAAACCTTCCCACAAAGAATATTCTGAGTTAAGTGGCTATATTGGTAGATTCTGCCAAACATTTAAGGAAGAAATAATACCAAATCTATACAAACTCTTCTAAGAAAATGAAAGAAAAGACAACATATTTATTTTATCTCATTTTATGAGGTCAGAACTGACCTGATATCAAACAAAACAGAGGTATTAGAAAGAAAAAGGAAAAAGGAAAGGAAATAAAACAAAAGAAGAGAAAAGAAAACCAGAAAGAAGTATTTCTCGCAAACGTTAGGAAATTGAATCTGGTAATATATAAAAAGGCAATAATACATCAGGACTAAGTAGAATTTATTCCAGCAATACAAGGTGGGTTGGACATTTGAAAAGCAATCAATATAATTCACCATATTAACAGACTAAAAGAAAAATTATATGATCATCTCAATATATGCAGGAAAAATATTTGACAAAAATCCACAGCCCATTCTTGATAAATGTGCTTAGCAGATTAAGAATAGAAGTTCCTCAATTTTTAAAAGGCATGTTTGAAAACCCATAGCTGGCACTGTGGTTATTGGCTAAAGACCTTGTAAGACCAAGAACAAGGCAAGGGTATTCCCTCTCATTATGTCTATCCCCATTATACTTGCCAATAAGGTAAAAAAGAGAGAAATAGCAGACTAGAAAGAAAGAAAGAAAACTTTCTATGTGGAAAATATGATCATCTGTGCAGAATATCCTAGTCAATATCAATTTTATCTGTATATACTAGGAACAAATTATTGGGATTTTCTATTTTAAAATACTATTTACGATATCAGGAAAAAATACAAAATACTTAGAGATGAATTTTACAAAACATGTGTAATACTTGTACACTGAAAACTTCAAAACAGTGCTGAGAAAAATTAATGATGATTAATAAATAGAGATATATCATTCTTATGGATTGAAAGTCTCAATATTTTAGTATGCCAGCCCTCACCAAACTGATGCACTGCAGTTCAACTTAAATTCCAGTAGGAACTTTCACACATCACTGGTAGAAATGCAGAATGGTACGATCTTGTTGAAAGACAATTTGTCAGTTTCTTATAAATTTAACGTAAACTTACCATATGACTAAGCAATCGCACTGCTAAGGTGTTTACCCAAGTGAACAGTCACATTCGTACCTGTGGCAGCTTTATTTGTAATTGCCCAAAGCTGGAAGTAACCAACACAATAATAAGATAAACACTAAAAATAGGCCAAAAAAAGAATAGAATTTGACCAAATAATATATATATGGATGCCATATAAGTGTGTACGATAACAGACTCAACACTGTTACTCATTAGGGAAATGTAAATTAGAGCTATAATGAGATACCATACATGCCTGATAGAAAAGCTAATATAACAAATACTGACATTGCTAAGTGTTGGCAATGAACTCACATACGTGGCTAGTGAAAATGCAAAATGATTAAACTGCTTTCAAAAACAGTTGGCAATTTCAATGCTGCCATAAATATTTGCTACAAGGATTTCTGTAGACATATGTTTTCATTTCTCCTGGGTAAATTCATAGGAGGGGAATGGCCAGAAGGACATTCCAAAATAGTGGGTATGGACCACATGGGAGCAATATGAAGTAGGAAGTATTTTCCCAAAATTTCCCAGTTAGAAAATAGGAAAGCCAGTTAGAAGCAGGAAAGTGAGCAGTGATCTCTGCAAAACCAGAGATGGTGAGGACATTGGTGTGGAATGCTGGAAAGGGAACAGCTCCGGAGGTGGATAAAATGGAGGGTTCTATTCTCTAATAAAACCGGAGAGGCATGGCCCTTGAAAGGGACTGAGAGGAGGAACTGACACGCAGTTGAGTTCTAAGTCCGCACTCTTTCTAAATCAATTCTGAACCAACAGGCAATCGCTTAAATGTGACAGAGATATCATCAGGATGCACGTCACTCAACAACCAAAAAATCTCATGTGGTTCCCAGAGACTCATTACCCCAGGACAGCCTTTTAAGCTGAACCAGTCTTAGAGGCCCAGAGACACACCATGACAGTGGGTTGTGTGACGGGTCTGGGCACAGGAGGAAAACAGTGACTGTTTTGGCAGGAGCCTAAGGAACGTGAAGAGGAAAATGAGATTGGAGAGGTAAACCGAGGCCAGACGAAGAACTCTGAGTGCCCTCCTTATGACTCTATTTCTATTGCATATTTGGTGCTTGATGCCAGAAATTCACAGTGGGAAGAACAGAGAGAAACATTTGTTAATAGATATATGATTTATTAACATTCTATAGGGAAGCATAGTTGTTTCTAATCATTTTTAGGACACACATTGCTGTTGGCATTCATTATAATGGAAAGGGTTCCGACTAGACTTTCCTGTAGGGACCGAACAGGGTAGCTCCATCTTCTGCAGGCACCAGACCTAAGTTACTATCTGTAAATGATTCAGAAGAGAGAACACAGTTGCTTTTGTGCCTTTGCTCATATTGTTACCTTTGCCAAAAATACCCACTCCTTGTGTCCCTCCATACCTACGCCCTATGGTTTCGTGGTTAAGAAAATGAACTTTAGAGTCAGAGAGTATCTGGCAACATAAAACCTCAGCAAATGTCAGCTCTTTCTGTTAAGGCCCATCTTTCAATCTCACACATCAATCCCTTGATATTCTCTGTTTCCTGCTCCCAATAACGCCCCCTTCCAGGACATAAGGATTCTTTCCTTCTGAAAATCCGTATCACTTTGCCAATGTCTATCTTTTGGTTGGCATTCTAATAATCTATGTACACTCATTATTCCCCTTGCTGCATGGTGAGCTCCTTGAAAGCGAGAGCCGTATCTCTTTTGCCTTCAAGTTTCAAACGGTGCCTGGGAGGATGTCTCACAGTAGGTGTCAGAGTAAGTAAGCACTTATTGATCAGGAAGTCATAAAAAGGTACTCCTTAGTTCTTAAAGATATTTTCTACTCTTAGTATAAAAGTTGAAGTCTGGCAACACAGGATGATTAATGACGTTATGAAAGTGTTTTTGAATGTACCAGGGTACTAATATTTGAAACTAAGCTCTCCTCTCCAAAGGGAAAAAATACAGAAAGAAATCTGTACATCCATGCAGATTGTGTGTGATAGCTGTGCTGATTCTGCAGAGAAGACAAGAAAAAGCCATTTCATTTTGAGTTTGCTGAAGGAACATATGACATTCATCAGCATAATTTTACGAGAAATAATTTGAAGAATCTCACATTCTCAAAGAAAACCCTAGTAATTATTTTTATTTATTTTCAATTATGAGAGAAAAAATTTATTACTAATTCCTCAATTATTTCATTATGCAGCACTAATAAAAAAGGCTTGACATCTCCATTATGTTTAGCAAAGAATCAATGAATTTAATAAATAATTTTTGACTGAAGTGATTATTTACTTAAAACATAGAATATGCAGAAGGGACCTCAAGTCATATTTTTCTGGTGCCATACAATAAAATAATTGTGCAATTAGTAATAAACAGCATGCAAGAGTGACAAATGTTTTATTTAGAACTTGGGGAACAAAAGCACATGGCTTTGTGCTGTTTCCGAGCGAACAAAATCCTGAGGTGTATTAATCAAAGGGGCTTTTTTATGCCTCTGGCAGCAGTGTTTTAAAGTAAACCCTTAATATCAGATCCCAATCCCCAGTTTCAATTTGCTTTCAATGGAAAGGACATTAGAGTTTATAAAATACTCCTTGATTACTTTTCTGAAGGCCTGAAATCTTGACATGTCCATGACTTGCTCGCACTGCATCAATATACAGTGGTTGAAAGAGCAGTACCCATCGCGAACATTGCCACATTGACTTATAGAATCACGCCCTTGAGAAAAAGCCAGAGAGCAAAAAAGGAGCACCAGGCAATGACAAAAATGAAATAGAACTGTCACCTGGCAGTTCTTCATAGTCCGTCAAGGAAACTATTAAAGATGTACAAAGAGCCAGAGAGTGCCTGGGCAAAGGTTGTTAAACCAGCACTTCAAGGGCAGGTCACTGCGGGCTGCCCAGACTCAGTGAAAAGACCAGCCTGCACTTGCGGGGGGGCAGCCCAAGCAAAGGAAATGGAGCGTTCTGTTCCAGGGGAAGTGAGGATCAGGAATTTAGAATAAATTGTAAAGTAACTCTTCAGTATGTCCTTTTTCTAATGACAGATCTCACGGAGATTGTTTTGATCTGGTTGAGGTGCTGTTTTGAGAGCCTGCCTGGTGTTGGTGAAGCCGGGTCCGAATCTCCGTCTGCCCGTGTCCAGTTTGCAGCACCTGCTCCACACTGTTTAGCTTCTCTGAGCCTCAGTTGCCTTCTTCCCCCCACACGGAAAGTATGAAATCAGAACTTCTCCTTTACCTGTTTCCTCGCTTTCCTCGCTTTCCTGCTCTAGTTTCCTTAGCCAATGATCCTCAGTGTTCCCCTGATTTGAGAGTTTCCTAAATCCCTTAGTCAGATATGCTTTGCTGGCTAACAATTCATTGGTTTAAAACAGAAAAGTAGTGGGTCCTTATGGAAATCAAGGAAACTTCTCCGCCTAATCCCTCTCCCTCTCCCTCTCTCTCTTCTAGTCCTCCCACCCCTGACACACACACTCCCTTTTTTCCCTGAGGTCATTATATCAATTTTCTGGAGAGAATGTCATTGTTCCTGAGGCCTTTGTTTAGCCTTCAAATTATTCTAAGATTCAGAACTACAGCTAGGAAAGAAGGACTATCTTCTGACTATCCATATCCAGGCATGCAGTAGTGAGATTTGGAGAAACAAAGGCCTTTTCCTCCTCTTCATGTTACCCAACATAGATTCATATCACTCAAAATAGAAATGGGGAAATTACCTAAAAATGGAATAAGCTCAACTATCACACTATGTAAAATACTGATGACAATTATATTGTGTCCCTAAATCTCATTGTGATTTGGGGCTTTAAATAAGTAACAAGACATCTTGACTATGGAAGGCAATAGAAAAATATAACTTAATTTACAGAAATTAAATAATTAGATGCAGTCACACGTCATAATTAAATCCCTCAAATGAGTATGGGAATAATAAAAATTCAAATTGTATTGTATTTTTGTTATAAAAAATCATAATTTTTATGTTCATTTAAGCTCAAAATCGTGTGTGTGTGTGTATGCGCGTGCACGCGTGTAAAACCACTCTTAACAGGCCTCTCTAGAAGACATTATGCTTCTGGATGCAATTTAGAATGATCATATAATCTAAGAAAAGGGGGGCTTATCAAAGTTATTTTTGAGGGTAGGAGGAAAAGAGCTTCTTATGATCTTTTTTTACTATTTGCGGTCTGATTGTTATTTTAATTCTAACAGTCATCCCAAAGATTTATTTTTTTTCAAATACCATGTCCAGAATAATTTTTGGCTTTTATTCTCATGGAGATTTCATCTTCAGCTACACTATAGTTTAGGGGGCTATTGTGGAGGTATTTCTTTCATAATCCTTATATCCAAAAAGTATCCTTATAGGCTTACAATAATGTAAGTATACCACAGATTTATAGCAATAATGATTTTTACAGTTTCACTGATCTCTCATGCAGATGGGATGTATTATTTTATTCTGGGCTTCCCCCATATTATTTTTTTGGCAAGAACAAACCTTCACTATTTCAACCCCAAAGATTTCATTTCACATAACATTAGAAGGTATGCTATAGAATTCAATCTACAAACTTGGTTACAGATAGAATTACAACAAATAATATAATACCCAAAACATCAGTTACAAAAGCATTACATAAAATGAGTAATTTCCTGCTGAACAGTAAGTACGTATGGAAACCTACTGTGGAATCTAGTTTTCTTGGACAAAGCTACAGGGGGCC
>PVKM010003209.1:0-53064 GCA_004027735.1 Carollia perspicillata
TGGGTTTAACTATGTCCGGTACACCTTTCTAGCTCTTTCCTCCCAAGAGTTAAGCTTCCATTACAAAGGAAGACAGGAAGGAGATAAACTACTTACATTCAGACAGTGGTTTGAGGACAGTCTGGCTTTTGACATCCGACTCTACAATTTCAATAGCTCTCCTGTGAAAAATATTTCTAAAGTTAATTTAGGCTGAGCCAAACCAAACACCACACCAAACTTGAAAGTCTCCATATTAACAAAAACATGTTTTATCATTTTACCCCCCCCCCTTCCACAAAACCGGGTTATGTCTCAGCTAAAGGAGACGTAGTGGCCTTGAACTAAGCCACAGACCAGGGAACCTGAGCACTTCGGTGCTACAAAGTTCCCTCCTGCAGGTGCCCCGCAGGTCAGCGCACACGGAGCGAGCAGCAACCGTCCGGATGAGGGAAAATGTCTGGGGTAGGCGAGAGAATGCGGAGTGTGGGCAGCTGACAAGACACAGCCACCCCAGACCTGATACATGGCACAGACACATGGCACACGCATGGGCTACACCATGCCAGCCTGCACAACTGTGGCTCAGAGCTGTAGTCCTTATCCGAGTGGGCGGTCTGCTGAAGAGGGGAAACTTTCACACCCAGGACCATGCCATGTAGCAACAGGAAGAGCTTCCTCCCCCACTGCTCTCTCCAAACTACTTTGCCCACAGGAAGCCATAAGCCAGTCTTGGACCTACTGCGTGGCAGTGAGGGGAGGGAGGGCCAGCAGGCCAGCACAGCGAGTATCATTTTAATGGACCCAGTGTCCCTACTGGGAAGGAAGAAATTTCATCAGTCAGCACAGAGGCTTTCCCCAGCAGGAGGGACAGGGGTATGAGAGGGGAGAGAGGTCTGGAGCACCACTGTGGGGACCACCAACCGAAGGAAGGGGTGCTCACAGAAAGCACAGGGAGCAAAAAAATGTCTAAAGGCAACGATGGTTCAGGTCCATAAATAAACCTGCTTGAGACCAGCTAATGGAAAAGTAAACGGGAGTCTTTTTTTAATACAAATGTAATTAACCGATCTATAATCACCACAGGGGGCGCCAGCAACATCTCATTTGTTCCTCCCTCTGTAGGTAATGGACTGGTAATGTTTCAGACATTAACACGGAGGAGAGGCAGAAGCCCCGCTGAGAAACAAGTCCTCTTCTCCGAGCATAAAAAGTGGCAGAATAGAGCCTCGTAAGCCACATTCAGTTGAGTTACGTGAGACAATTAAAGAGCATCTCTTTTTTTAATAAAAGCAGCCAGCAGGGCCATAACTCACCTGCAAACATCCAGTGCTTTGCGGACGTCTCCTGAAAGCGCAGAGACTTTGCGGGCACAGAACTGAACGGCAGCACTGTCCAGAATCGGCTCGCTACACACCTTTGGACGAGACACGGAAGGTGACGGTCTGAACTGGAAGATCTCCCCTCTCTTTAATTTAGATCCCCGAGGTAAATATTTTCACACTCAAGTCTAAACTTGATTGGCTATCCGTTTGGGTCTAAGAGATGCCCTTTCTGCTCATAAGTAAATGGAGATTACACACATAAGCGTTTTGCGGGAATGTAGTGTAGATTCATATATGGGGGAAGACAAGCAAATTAGCGAACCTAAATTAAAACCTATCTAGTCATTTTCAAAAGAGAAAGGTTTTTCATAGGACCTACTTTGAAAGGCCTTATTAAAGAAGCATTTGAGTGATTCCTCTCTCATTTTTATTTCCACACTGAGGCACCCAGTAAATGGAGCCATGGGGTAAAAATTCTTATAAAAATGTTCTCATGGCCCTGGCTAGTGTAGCTCAGTGGATTGAGCGCGGGCCTGCAAACCAAAGAATCGCGGTTCGATTCCCAGTCAGGGCACATGCCTGGGTTGCAGGCCAGGTCCCAGCAGGGGACGCACGAGAGGCAATCATACATTGATATTTCTCTCCCTCTTTCCTTCCCTTCCCCTCTAAAGATAAATAAATAAAATCTTTAAAAAAAATGTTCTCATGATGGCCCATAGGAACCCCACGCTTAGTAATGCCATCAAAACAAAGTATTTCAGAGCTATCGTCATGTTTCCCCAACACAGGCGATCCAAGGAACACGCGGTTTGGCACAATGGCTGTGGCTCACCTGATGAAGTCGATCCTGCAAGATAGTGGCTATCTGATTTTTGGTGTAAGGCGGGAAGTTCAACAGCCGTGGCTTACATTTTCCCCTAGCCTGAAGCCTCGGCAGAATTCTGTCTGTGAGATCCAAGGTATTAGCAATGCCTGAAGAGGAGATAAGGAATGGTAACCATCACTGGTCAAATCACCCTAAAAGAAAAAAATAAACCACCCAGAACCTGACCAAAATTTCCAGGCATAATCCAGCATCCCAATGGCTGCTTCCCACGGGTTGCTTCCCCTTCGCCCACCCAACACTCATTAGGTGAGACATATAGTCATCACAGAATGCTCTTTTAAGTGAGAATTGTTCACTGATGAACAGAATCAGATACTCCAAAGATCAATTGTCTCTGAAATGCTGTATTATTTCATTTCTAATCTGACTTAAAACTGATTTTCTTTTTTTAATAATTAAACATGAGTTGAAATTCCTTTTTTTTAATTAAAGACTTTATTTATTTATTTTTTAGAGAAAGGGGAAGGGAGAGAGAAAGAAAGGGAGAGAAACATCAATGTGTGGTTGCCTTGCATGCACATCCTATTGGGGACCTGGCCTGCAACCCAGGCATGTGCCCTGACTAGGAATAGAACTGATGACCCTTTGGTTCACAGGTCAGCACTCAATCAACCAAGCCACACCAGCCAGGGCTTAAAACCAATTTTCCTTAGATTAAAATCACTATTATTTTACTGCTACTTTCTTATTTTGGTAAGATAGCAGAATGCTGGTTTAAAATAAATAGGTGATAAATAGGCTAAAGAAATTAAAAAAGAATTCTTGTCGCCCTGGCTGGTGTAGCTCAGTGGATTGAGCGTGGGCCTGTGAACCAAAGGATCGCGGTTCGATTCCCAGTAAGGGCACATGCCTGGGTTGCAGGCCAGGTCCCCAGTGGGGGACACATGAAAGGCAACCACACATTGATGTTTCTCTCCCACTCTTTCTCCTTCCCGTCCCCTCTCTAAAAATAAATAAATAAAATATTTTAAAAATTTTGATGTTTCTTTCTCTTTCATTTATTTGCTCTAAAATCAACAAATTAAAAGAAAAAATTTAAAAGATTTTATTTATTTATTTTTAGAGAGAGGGGAAAGGAAAGAGACAGAGAGGGAGAGAAATGTCATGTGAGAAATAGTTGCCTCTCACATGTCCGCGGCTGGGGTCCTGGCCCTCAACCCAGGCATGTGCCCTGACTGGAAACTGAACCAGCGACCTTTAGGTTCACAGGCTGGCGCTCAATCCATTGAGTCACACCAGCCAGGGCAAGAAATTAAAAAAAAAAAAAAAAAAAGAATTCTTTAGAATAACCATGTAACAGTAACAGTTGAAGCACTAACCAATCAGCACCAATCGAGAATCGTTTAGCCAGGGCCATTCGAACAGTGTGTATAACACATCCTGCCCTCTGCTGTCCAGCTGATCCACCTCGTCCAACACCAACACGCTACAGAGAAAGAGAAACAGTTAGTACCCACATTCACCTTCTTAACTCTCCAATCTGTTTGATCTGGGATGACTCGGGGTCACATTCCTACAACTGAGACTAGTTTGAAGATCATAATTTGTCCTATCTCCGGTCACTGTTACAAATGCTCCCCCCTCCACCATCACAAAAAAGGAGCATTTAGGTTTTTCAAGCAATTCGTTTAAAAACAGTTTTCCAATTTAAAATTAGAAGGTATAATTTTCCTTTCTCCTTTCCCTTTAAGTTTATGTAACTATCTCTCATAGAGCAAATACAGGAAAATTTCTTTTTATGAGCAGACCGATGAAGAGATTAAAATGGGGGTTTGAGGGTAACAGCCCTTGGAGGCTTTCGCAGAGCAGTACTTACACCATGGGGCCCTTCCCTGCAGTCAGATGGTTCTCCAGTTTCCTCATCGTGTCCTTCCCAGCTGGCCTGGATACTCCTTCCTGACAAATCTCCTGAGCAATAGCTGGAAATACAGCCTGGGCACTCTTCAAGGACATGCAATTCAGCATGATAGTTTTAAAGCCTTTTAGTTCTTTCTAGAAAAAATGCAAACATAGGGGAGTTATTTTGGCCGCAGATAAAGATTTGATGGGACCTGAAGTGTCTTTGAGGAGTTAACAGTATACAAGAGAACAACCTCTACTTTCATTTAGAAAGATTTAAACGATGAAACTTAAAACATCTTTTTGGGAGAAAACGGCACCTGAGACCACCACTGCTTCTTAACCCTTAATAAGGGTCATTTTGGCAAGAGCACCATAATTCGGATTCTCAAAGTACCTTGAGGTCTTGCAGAATTCGGCTTAAGCAGGCAGTTTTTCCAGTTCCAGGAGCACCAGAAAGGTAAAGACTCCCAGCCTTCCCCCCACAGATGTGTTCCCGCAGGAAATTCCTGATGACATCCATCTCCTTTTCCCTGGCAGGCAGCCGATCGGGGACAGCTGTATTCAGGACCAGCTTTGCCTGCTGGTAGCAAGTGCCTGTGCCAGACACGAAAGGACAATTAGACACAACAGAGGTGACTGAGAAGACCCAAAGGGTTTCGTTTGGAGTGACTGGCCTTGCTTACAAGGCTGCATTAACAACTGCTCTGTAAGAACAAACCTTCTTGCTTGAACAGCCTCATGCATGCAGATTCTCTCTCCACTGGCCGTCTCTGCTCGGGATTTGTTGTGATGTCTTGACCTTTTCGAACCGAGGAGCACTTTTTGTTTTGCTGAACTCTGGCTCGATCTCTTTTGCTAGAAGACTTAACTGTCAGCTGATTGTCAAATACCAATCTGCGTCCCTTGGGTGTGTGTGAGCGCGGGGGGCCGTTCTCCTTCTTGCCCAGCTTTGGTGGAGAACAGGACGATAGATGGGGAGTGTTGCACTGGTTGTCATCACCTGACGCATGTTAAAACCAAAACTCGGTCACTCGTGGCAGTGGTCAGGAAAAGGCTTTGCAAAAATCTCAGCCTCCCCCAGAAACAGGTGAATTTCCACCACCCTCAAAGCCACCACAATAAAATGCCTCTCATTTTAGAAGCAAGTACTGGCCACCAGATGGCACCACTGAACCTTCCTACCGTTTGGAAGAAACCCAGCGGGTTTTAGTGGGATCAAAGCCGCAGAGGGTTCCAAAACCGGAGTGCAGTGTGTTTCGCAGCATCCCTGGACCTTCTCCGCTATGCCGCTAGCACCCTCTCAGATGCAACAACCAAACATGTCTCCAGTCACTGCCCAATCACCCCGCGTTAAAAACAAATTATTTAACCCAGGAAGGGATTACCAACCAATTTAAAACAAGAGTGTCACCTATGTCTCTTAAATTCACCTCTATTAAGGCAAATTTCAAATAATATACAGTACAGCTCAGTGCGAGGTCATTTAAAATACTGACAGAACGAAGTTCAGTTAAGGGAACTGAAGATCAGACCTACTCAAGGTTCCAGAAAGTGACTTTAACTCTGAAGTTCAGTGAGCACTTAGCAACCACCCCGAAAATAACCAAGGTGAATACAGTGAGTGGTCTCAACAGAACTTAGCTGCTTCGAAGCTGCATCTTATTATCGAATAAAGAGAGGTCAAGAGCTACGAGTCAAAATACTAATATTGTACACTGGATGGCTTACCCAGACGTTTTCTGGGGCTGAGAGGTTGACTTTTTACACCAGGAGAACGGGGTATGGCCTGGACGTTTGTCAGTTCTAGTTTGGTGTCATGAGCGTTCTTAGATTTGTCCAACGTTCGCGACAGCTTCTTTTTTGGAAAACTGATGGTAGCCTGGGACTGGGATCGGGTTTGAGGCATGACGGCAACACAGCTGGGCACGAACGAGACGACAGGACGGCCGGTCAACAGGTGAAACTGAAGGAAAAATAACTACTAACATGGACTTTATACCGACGACCGACACCTACTTCATAAGCAAATTATGTTATAACAGTATTTCAGTATCATTCAGTTCTGCTTCCCATCCAAATCTACGCAGTCATGGCGAAAACATGTCTACCAACTACGTTTAAGAAGCTGTTGTAAATATTTATTTTAGGTACTGCTTCATCTTAAGTTTTACAACTACCTTAGAGGAGTTACTGTGATTAAAATGATCTTCAAGGTGAAGAAACTGAGAGGCACAGAGGCCCAAAGTTCCAGCAAACCAGGCACTCTGTCTCCAAGTTCCTTCCCCCCTGAGCGATGCAGTAAGGTTATCTTGAGTGATTTCTAACTACTTCTCAATTCAGCCACCCCGGTTCGGGTGCAGCTTTATCACCAGCTTCGCCCAGCAACCTTCCTCATTTACAGTCCCCATCCCCCCAGATCTCGCTGTACACAACTCTCAGCACGTCGCCGGAACACCTCCGTCCTGCAACGTGCAGCTCCTTTACGTACGCGCAGTCGCCAGACCACTCCGAGGACGCACGTTTCCCTTCCCCTACCGGACCGGATCTCCCGATATCTGAGCTCTCCTCCACTCACTTCACCTCGGGCGTCCTCGGTACCTGCGGGCCCTGCCACCCAACTCCGCCACGTCCCCTGACCCCAGACCTCCCGGAGCAATCCCATCCTCTCCACGCCACAAGGCTGCGTCGCCTCACGACTGAGGCTGTCTCACCTTTCTCGCACAATGCTTCAGAGATTATCCCAAACAAGTTCCTGGACACTCTAACAGCAGTGAAACCCAGACGCGCTCGCGCCAAATCTGCACAGTTGTAGCTTTCCGGTCTCCCGCCAAAGCCCGGCCAGTTTTCTCATTGGCTGTTGTGTGACTGCCGCGAGCCTTGGCCAACGCCCACCTCACCCTTCCCGTCCACTCCACAGCCAATAAGAGAGCCCCAAGTCCCAGAGCTCCCGTGAGCCACGCCCACTTAGCCAAGCACCCACCTACATCCGGGTCCACTGCGGAAAGACTCGCGGTAGCGGAGGAAGCGACTCTGGGTAAGGAGAACTGTGCGCAAAGCCTGGCGGGAGGTGTAGTTTTTGCCGCATGGGACTCTTACTTTTACGCCTTTCTCTTGAAGGGAGTTGTAAAGATGTGGCAGCCCCTTCTAACTGCTGCATTTACCCATTTTCATTATCCTAATGGACTACACTTTTACAGAGCAATTATATAATACCTACCATTTGGGGGGTGGTTCTGGGTGTCGGGTATGATGCTAGGCATTCCTCTCTAACCCTCAACCCTGCAAGCCACAAAGCAAATGTGCATAGGGTTCATTGCAGGTCACAGCATCTTGTTGATTTCCTAACCCAACCAATGGTTTTTGTAAAGTTCTACACATGCATAGAGAAATACTCCACACCTTATTACAGTATCCCCTTATTTGTATTTCAAAGGGGAGAAATAAAGCCAGGCCTTTGCTTTTATTTTGTTAAAGGTAAAGAATATAGTTTGTGTACCTTCTTATCATTAATCCTATTAATCAACACTGTGGGGAGTGGAGAGAATTATGACTCCTTAATTTTAAAATCTTTTTTTTATGGCTAAACACTAGGGTTCCAGGGCCAGAGAAGACTGCTACAGAAGAGGCAAGCTGAGCTTTTAATGAAAAATATAAATTACAGCAGTAATTTACAGGCCAGCTTCCAAAGCTAATAACCTAGCTAAGCCTCAGGTTCCATTAAAGGCCAAAACCCAATTCTAGGTGATGGTAGGCATTTACCTTTCATCCTTCAATATCAAATCAAATAGAGCAATAAAGCTGAGAAATAGGAAAATAATATTACAATCATCCGTTAATTGTAGTTGGTTCATATAGGAAATAAAAGCCAACACTGAGTGTTTAAGTGTATCCAGGGACTAAGCTCAAGCATTTTACCTGTATCACCTTACCAATTCTCATAAGCATCCCATGAAGTTGGTATTATTTCCATTTTACAAACGAGGAAATACAAATAGAAGGGGTTGAGTAAACTTTCCCAAGGTCACACACAGCTAGGAAGTGGAAGAGCTGGAATTTGAACTCAGGAAGTCTGGCAGATCAAACTTGACCACTTAAACTCAGGGGAGAATTAGATGCAGTTTCCAAAGTGGCCTTCCAAATAGGGAGAGATGCTGAGGGAGCACATTTTGGGAAGGCTTTCTAGAAGCTGAAAACTGTCAGAGTGAAGAGATTAGGCAGCCATGAATGTAAGAAGTGTTACCCAAGAATGCAGCCTTTCAACCAGGTGGTATTTCTGGTCTCTTAATAGGGCAGTAGAACCTAGGAAGCAACCTATACTGTTCATGTTTATTTTCATAACCTGGGCACCTAAAAATTGTTCTTAGTAACACGAAATGGTTAACATGTGCCCAGTCAGCTTTAAAAGGGATGGCAGTGAACAACCTACCTCACTTACAGAGGCAGAGAGGGAACAGAGGAAACCATGAGTATTTAAAATGCAAATTGGTGCCTATGAAAACACTCGCTAGCAAATATAGCACTGGTCCAAAAACAGTCTGTGAGACTGCATGACCACTGTGGAGGCAGGCAGAGAATCACAGAATGTCAGGCTTGAAAAGTCTCTAAAATGTTACCTACTTCAAGTTTTCCCTTCCCAATATCCCAGTGACCTGACGTACTTACCACCAGGCTGTTTCTCGCTTCTACGCCTGTCCTTGCTATTTCCTCTGTCTACACACTCTCTGAGGATGGTGGGCGAACACCGCTCCCCATCCTCCTTCCCTGGCTAATTACCATCAGGCCTTTTAATACCCTGCATAGTTTTCTCCTGGTAGCTGTCCTGAAACCTTCTAGACTCGGAGCTCCTTGGAAGCAAAGGCCATGTCCTGGTCATCTTCATAACGCAGATGCCAAGCACAGAATAAAGGATGCAATGCTTGCTTGCTGAATGGACAGGACATTCCTGCAAATTGGGTGTCCACCTTTTTCACGAACACTCTTTGTGGACAGATACCACATAGTCCTTGAAATCTCACACACCTAAACCTGGAAGTGGAGAATAAATTCAATTATGTATAAAAATGATCCAGACTGGGCTCCAGTGATGTCAGAGGTGAAGCACATTTCCCCCATAGTTATCCTCTGGGGTGGTTAGGATTCTCAGGTTGATATTTTAGTTCTCCTACCTTTGCTGAGTAATAGGAAGTCAGACAGGAGTGTTCTCTGCAGTGAATCAAAGTTTATGGCTGGGTTGAGCCAGAAAATACTTAACAGGCACATTCATAGCAAACAGCAGTTCTCAGTAATGATTAAAGTGGGTGCGCTATTGTCTTCATCATCTGCTAATTTATACACAGTGTCGTGGGGGAAGCCCCCACCCCCTGGTCAAATTGCAAGTGGAAGGACCTGTCCAGCATCCTGTTGTGTGAGTGTACACACACACACACTCACACACACACACACACACACACACACGCACACACTAGCAATACCATCCCAACAGAATGGAGAAAGCTTATACTTTATAGTATTAGAAGTAGAGGGACATTTAAGCAAGCTCCATTTGAGGGCTATTGAAAGTCAAAGGAGGAACAATTCAATCAATAAATAGGTAGTTTATTAATTCTATTAATAACAATGATGGGTCAAATAATCAGGAATTCAGCCAATTTGGCAAGTATGGATGAAAAAGAGCCCCTTTTCCCGTCCTCCCTCCCTCCCCCATAGTTTTTGATATCTGAATTGTGAGTGAGTCACACACACACCCACCATGAATCAGTGTGGGAAACAGTTTCAACACCTTTGCTAGCAAAGAAAGTTCAAGTTAAGCTCATTAAGCCTTTGTGGTGATTAGTCAGCTGGCCGTGGTACGCAGAGAACGTCTGGCTTCATTTTTACACCTAAGGTCCAAGTTCAAGAAAGCCAGTAAGACTTCAACTTAAAAAGCAGGGAAGAAAAACAGCCAACGCCCACATAAAAACAGACACACGCAGTCTGCGTGCCCCGCCGCACCCACCCTGCCGCACCTCAGGGTGAGAATCTGCGGTGCAGCACCCGCAGAAAGAATCATAAAGGACATAAAGAAAGGACACAAGGCCAGAAGGTGTCCTGGGTTTCCTGAAATCACAAGCAAAGGGGAGTTAGGTGGCAAATATAAATAGTGGCCGAGTCTATCAGAGTCACCCAGTCAGCATGGTCCCCTAGAACTGCGATTTTCAAAATACAGCCAGAGGGGAGGAGAGAAAACCCTTAAGAAGCTGCAGATGCTTTGACCCAAGTCAATGCATCAACTTCCTCCGAGGACCTGGGGTCAAACCACCACACAATCAGGAACAGGAGGCAACGGATTTTCTCCCCTGTCACTACATGCCGCAGTATTCCAGACAAGAGTACACAGTTTTCGACTTGTTTTTGTTTTTAAGCATGGTTTAATTAAACTGCACGGCATCCAGAAGAAACAAGTGTATCAAATAATCCAACCTGAGACCAGATTATATATTTTAGAGGGGGCTGGAAAAAAAAAATCAATGCTAATTGGGAGAGGGAGCATTGTAATCAGAATATAACTCCAAAACAAGTCATACAATAAATTATTTTTCTTTAAAGAAATTGATCTACACGCAGACAAATATGGACACACACACACACACACACACTCACACTCTTCACACGTCATTTCTAGTTTTTTATACAGTGTTGACTACGACTTCCATGCTGGTTTTCTTGGGAAATGATACAAGACAGACATGAGACAGCAGGCTCGCCCCTGCCCCTCTACCACCAGTGGAGTGAGATTTAAGACAATTAGGGAACCTACTAAGATGTTGGAACCAAGAGTAGAAAGAAGGAAACAGCCATTATCAAGGAAGATTTTAATTGCTTCAAAGAGGGAGAGAGGAAAAAGCACAGAAATCTAACACAAGTAAAGGCACAATGAACGTGGAGTTGAATGGAACCAAACCTTTCCTTCAGTGAAACAATTACCCTTTTTTTATTTGTGTATATGCTTTGAGGGTGGCTGTAATTTTGTTTCATTTTGATGAGTCTTGCAGGTAGAGTTAGAATGTCTTCCAGTCCCTAAGTTAGGGTGGCTTACAGAAAGCTACCCTGACTACACAGCCAGGGACCGAGACTTCATAGGGAAAGAAACAACTGAAATGTGAAGAATCTGATTTGCAGTTGATTGCAGGTTGGGCTTCCAGAAGGACAGACAGCTCCGTGTAGTGCCATTAGAGGGCCTCGGGTGCCCTGTACTCCACCCCCAGAGCTTTGCAGAGGACCCTGGAGTCACACTTCTCCCCCCTCCCCTAAGCACTCAGCCTACAGATTATTTCAAGTGATCAGGAGAATTAAAACACACCCCAACCTGAGTTGCTCTGTAGCAAGTCTATTTACAATTTTTTCTCACCTCTCCCTGGAGGTAAATCTGGGTTTCAAGTGGGAAGCCGTGGGGTGAGGAGGTGCCCCAGCGCCATGGCCAGTAGCTAGTCTCCTTGCCCTTGCCAGCTGGGAGGGCTGGGACGAATTTCTGGAGACAGCAGCTAGCTTCACATCCACCAGGTAGGGCAGCCATAGACGCTCTCCTGCGGGCCCGGGCCGTGAAAACGATGGGGCTCTGCTGCGGGAGGAGACCCCCGTGACAGAGAAAACCACACCTGGAGTATCCAAGTGCTTTGATCCAGGCTTGGTGACCAGAGAAGGGTTGAAGAGGGGCGTCTAGCTGGCTTAAAAACCTGGAGGCCACTGCTCTGCTCCCCAGAAAGGGCGGTAAGAAACAACTACAGTATTAACTTTTCCCCACTAGAGAAAAACATCCTAGAACCAAACCCACACAAGGGCTTTTAACGCAGCTTCCTGACGCTTAGCTGGGCAATGCCGCCCCCTTCTGGGAGAGGGTAAGGGGATTGATGGGGACTGGGCAACAGCCTCAACATGAGACCGCCCAATCTCCCGCTGAAGAGACGACATTCCCAGAAGCAGATAAAAAGAGCAGTTCAAAAGACGAGAATGTTCCAGTGCTCTTGCAGCCAGCCCACCTTACATCTATATTACAAGCTTTTTACAACGTACAAAATAGACCAATAATTATGAAGATCACATTCCCATTCTTTGATAGTAAATATACATAATAATCTGTTCTTAACAGAGGGACCAAATAATGTATAAGGCAAAGATATTTAAACAAGTACTGTGTCACCAACATGCGCTGAAGAAAATGCATCTGACTAGATCGAACCCAGGCCCCTTTTCACGAGGCCAAGAAAATAAAAACACCGCGAGACCCATGTGACACAGTCCCAACGCTGGGGAAGATGAGGGGCGGCAGCAGGTCACAGGGGAGGAAGGTATGAGCCCCAGTGAAAAGCTGGGGGTTTGGCTTTTACTTGTGATGCTAATTGTGATGCTGTATGTTGGAGGAAAGGGGAAAAATACACTTTGACAACATTGTACAAAAGGCATCGACTCCCATTTCAAAAACAAATGGGAAGACTTCACAGTCCAAGTTTTGTAACTGGTCAGCAGCTACCCTGGAACTCCGCTGCAGTACCCACTCTTGTACTCTCTCCTTGGCCGTCCACCAGCGATCCCCCTCTCGGCTCCCTTCACTTCAGGATGCCAGGGATACTGCTGGGAGGTAACGACCAAGAGTTTTGAAAATAAGGATGACAATGATTAGAAAAAGTTTGATGACAGACCTAATCATTTTGTCCCAGGAGTCAGTGCGGTCCAGGGGATGACAGAGGACAGCAGTCCCCACACAAATAACCCAGGTTGAGCCCCGTCCCTGCCAGCACTGGGGAGACCTGGGGTTCACCCAGCACCATGCAGATCCTTACTCTGTGATTCGATAAACTGGAAGGGCCCTGTGGTAGTTCAAGCCTGTGATGTAGCTGGTGAAATTTTTAAACTGCTTTTTCCCCAACCACTTCAAGGAACTACCGTGTCCTCCCTGCTCTTACTCCAAGCTTTGAGTAGCCTTTGCATGGGGCCAGAGCTGTGGCAAACCACACGCCTGTGCGTGCAGCCCAGGAGACCTACTCTGCTGTCAGAGAAGGGCAAACCCCTGTCCTACCAGCCAAGCTCGGTTCCCATCTGGGCTGGGAACCTCCATGTTCTCTCCGTCCTTTAACTAGGGCCTGGAAGATGAACAAACAACCTGCTGCTGGCTGCCAAAGATCAGCTGGGCTGAGGCACGCCTCACCGAGGTCTTTGTGCTTCTTGGCCCAGAGGAATCTTTGACCACACCCATCAACTTCCTCACCCTCCTCTACTCTGCTGTTAACCCCTGCAGTCTTGGAAAGGCAGGGGTGGTGAAAAGAACAGGAAGAGCCTGTTCAGCCAGCAGGCTGGGAACCCCACCGCGAGCTTCACCCTTCCCTTCTTCTTCTTCGTTGTCACGGAGCGCCCGACAGGGGCTGAAGTTTCTGGACAGGACTGAAAGGGCCAGAGTCTTCTGGGGCCGGTCAGGAAAGACTGATGTGGACTCAAGGTCAAGGTTAAGGCCCAGACCCTAGCCCTATCTTCCTATCTGGAATGAACAGAAGTGACTTTTCTCCTCAGGGTCTGAGTGGTGGGGGGAAGAAACACATCCCTCAGCCTCAGCACCCTGAGGAAATGGGGCGGGGAGTCCCTAGGGACTCACATGGCTCCTGGTCCCTTTGCTGCAGAGGAAATGACTAGCACTAAAAGGCTCCCAGTTTATTCTACCCTCTCTTTTCATTAGATGTTTAGTTTAATTGATTAGTATTTAGTGTTTATATCCAACTTATCCCTGGAGTGAGTGTATGGAGTGGGGTAAGAGCAAAACCAAAATACCCCTAAAAATAAAACAGATCCATTCTCTTGCCCTTTCTCCAAACCTGACCTTTAAAACAGATCACTTCTCCGCAAACTCCTTTCTTGTTTCACTAAAAAATGCCCACCCCCATCCCCCCACCAAGTCCTGGCCATGCCAGCTTCCAAAATGGTGAAATATATCCGCCAAGCTTCCCCCAAAGTGGGCAGGAGACAGGAGCACTCTTCTCCCCCCTGCCCCAATAATGAGTTAGTTCATCACAACAAGGCACCTTTCCCCACGAGGAAAGCAGGCGACTGGAAGCTTTTTCCTCATCTGGCGAGCAGGGATTGCTGGAGGAGGGATGGAGGCAGGGTGTGAGACCCCACTGCCAATACAGAGAGTCCAATCACCAAGTCCAGAAGACAAGATGCGCAGATGGAGGTGAGCTGGGAGGACGCTTGGAGTCTAGAGGCTGGTTGCACCGGAGAAACACATCAGAAGTTCTCATGCAGGGGTCCGGGGAATGGAAGGGGCCATCTGAGAAGAGGAGAGGGTCCGTCCTTTTCCTGAGGACAGGACCAAGCCAGGCTTCACCTGAGAATGGGTGGCAGAGGTGGGGCTCCACGGGCAGCTGATAAATATGATAAAAACCACAAACACAAGGTCACCTACCAGATCCCAAATAACCCAAACATTGCTAAAATGAGAGACAGGCTCTTCAAGCTAACATACAAAATCTGGAGACTAGGTTTTTTGTTTTTTTTTTTTTTAACATTTTATTTTTAGAGAGCAGGGGAGGGAGGGAGAGAAACATTACTGTGTGGTTGCCTCTCACACGCCCCCACTGGGGACCTGACCCCGCAACCCAGGGGTGTGCCCTGACTGGGAATTGAACCAGCAACCCTTTGGCTT
Source organism: Carollia perspicillata (assembly GCA_004027735.1). Lineage (NCBI taxonomy): Eukaryota > Metazoa > Chordata > Mammalia > Chiroptera > Phyllostomidae > Carollia > Carollia perspicillata. The sequence goes on from PVKM010003209.1 coordinate 14,702, forward strand.
GGAGGCTGGCAATCAATCCACTAAGCCACACCAGCCAGGGCTGTTTTTTGATTTTTTAAAGAAAGTGCAGGTGAGGAGAAGCAAATTTGAACCAAAAAATAACCCCACAGCAATTCTATTTTCTATGCAATTATGGAAAAGCTTTCATAACTGTTCCTCTCACCTCGGTTTGTTTTGCTAGGATATACTCTCTGAAAGTGTTTATATTCTTCCGGAGCAGGAAAGTCTTCTACTGGATGGAAAGAATACTTTGACTCAAAATCATCTATGAAAAGAACAAAATATTAATTCATGCCAGCCGACCCTTCCTCATGCTCCCGCACACCTCTGTACCACCTCTGACCCTCCCCTTCCTGAGGTACGTGAGGGCCTGCCTTCCCCACGAAACCAAGGTTCCCGAGGACAGCAACAGCATCACTGTATGTGCCTTGTATGCACAGAGGTTTGTAGAAGATTTCCACCCAAAATTGGGCACAGGAAAGGAGCTCAGCTGTTTGCATGGGAGGAGAAACAAACACAGTTCTTTAACAGAGTCATCTTAGAGACTGTCACCATGGGAAACCGACCGAACTGAATCCACAAAAATTAACCTAAAATGGGAATCCTTATCACCACCTAGAGGGAGAGCTGACCAGATAATTCCCTTCTGGCCCAGGTTACCCTCACTTAGCTCTGCAGCAGAGCTAAGACAGCCATCTCATGGCCCCTGCTCCCACTTTCCATACGGCCCCTCTAGAAGAAGGCTCAAAAGTTCCCTGCAAGTAGCTTGAGGACATTGCAAGGACTTATCTTCAAAGCAAAAACCCTGGTCCACCTAATCAGAATACGCTAGAGCCAGGGCAGAGAAGAATCAACCACTGAAGAACCCAGAGTGTTAGGCCTGAGAGGGACTGTACAGATCTTTCCAGGAGTCCTCCACAGAGGGTCTCATGATGGCTCTGGATAACCTTCGCTTGGGACAGCCTCCCAGGCCTAATAAATCACACTTTCTCAGGGCACCCTCTTTCTCCCGCTCAAGCATGCCGGTGCCTTTCCCCACCCCCTTCTTTCCCCAGGGCATATTCTCTCTCTTCGGAGAAGGGTGGGGAGCCTTTCCCCAGCTTCGTCCCCCAGGTGCATCCTCTCTGCCTTTCTTTTTCCTAAGCTCCAAGGGCCCTTCTTTGGCATCTGTAACTAGTTGCCTGAGCCCACACACTCCAGCTGGCTCACCTTTTCTATCTCTGTGACTTTCTAAATAAAATTTTGCTGAAAAAAATCTTAGGTGGGCCCTAAGGCTCATTGATAACCTTGGAAAAGTTAACTGACTCACTCCTGATCTAGTCAACTTCCTGGTTTCTCACATAAGGGAAGTGAGACCCAGCAAAGTGAAGCAACTTCCTCAAAGTAACAAAGCTAGTTAGTGGCTTTGGATTTCTAGATAAACGACATGTTCAAAGTGTTTGTGCGTCTGTGTGTAGCAGTTTCATAACTTGATTTAACCATCAGCAGTTAGTTCTCACCCACATTAACTTTTGTAGATTTTTTTAAAGTGGTGACAAGTATATAGGTAACCAACGTATAGAGCTTGTTTGGTGAATCTTCATCCTCACTATGGTAAGGAACATTCCTTATTCTTCTGGTCCAGACAGCTTTGTTGAGCTTGCACCAGTAAGTACATCCTGAGTTCCCGTCTTCTTCATGGCAGATTTCCAGATCTCTTTTGAGTGCTCAAGGGGCACGCTTCTTGCAAGCCACTCCACGGATGCACTCGTGAGTGCTGACGGTGTCGTCTCCGGTCACTACCACACTGAAGGCTGAATGGCTCTTCTCACCCTTCTTCGTGGAAGCCATTGTGCCAGGCCCAAGTTGGAAAGAAAGTTTGTTTTGTTTTTAAAGGGCTAGGAAGGAGCTCTCCTTCTTAGGAGAACTTGTACTTCCTGTCTGAATAGTCCTAAAGAGGATAAAGTCTCTGACTTAAAACGTAGCCACAGATAATTCTCCTTAGGGGGGGAGAGACGGCTTTAGAGTTAGCATGACGCCTGCTGATTGTATTTCTATCTATCCCAAAGCAACCATGCCTAGAATCTGCATAAGGAAAGGGACGTCAATGGATATCAAGTGACCATTCCCATTCTACCATAGCCACTGGAATACATAAGTCATCACAGGAACTAGGAGACTAAAACAGCTAGCAACTTACCCAAGAAAGATCGGACAGTGGTAATAGAATCTCTGTGGCCATTCCTCAAAGGTGGTGGAGGAGGAGGTGGTGGCCCTGCTGGCGTCCTTGAGGGCGGAGGTGGGGGCTTTCCTCGGCTCAGAGGTTCTGACCCATGTCGGTATGGTGGTGGTGGGGGAGGGGGAGCGTCCCTGGCACCATTTCGGATCATGGGTGGTGGGGGTGGAGGGGCTGCAATTAAAATCCAAAGCAGAGAGGTCTGGATGGAGAAGCTCAGTGAGACTCTGAGCATCAGGTTAAACAGCACACTCACCCTCCTCTCATCCCCGTGTCTTTAACAGCATCACCGTTCTTTCAGATACTGAAGTTCAGAATGAATGCGTGGCCCTTCCTCATTTCCCAAGACAAGTTAGAAATCTACCTATTCTTAATGAATTTTCCACGTCTTCCTCCACAATTCTAATTCAGGGCTTTCTCGTATTTAGCCTGTTCTACTGCAAAAAGCCTCCCAAATGTTCCTCTTGCTTCTAATCTCTTGCCCTGCCAATCCATTCGGCACACCACCAACTCACTAATCTCCCCGAAATACTTGCTCAAACTTTTTCTAAGGCTTTTGCATTTCTTACATTATCAAGTTTCAAATCCTTAGCTTCCACCCCGACTGGGTTTCCCCCACTTACCCCCTTTCTAACGCAGTGACACACCAGGTCAGTCAGCCTGACCTCACCTTCTCCTCCCCCTTTCTCGATTCCCAGGCTGGGTTAGGGACCCCTCTTCTGCACTCCCACTGTCGCCTTGTATGTCTCTTCGAGTCCACTCTGCAGGTATTGCACTATAATCATTCATCAGATGTGCCTCTTCCCCAGTATACTGTATATTCTTTAAAGTCAGAGCTGCATCCAAGTTCAAATTCCCAAGCTCAGCCAAATGTATACAGCACATGGTAGGTACCCGATCAATCTTTGCTGAATACACCAAATTCCGTATGCTTTGCTCTTGTGACTCCCCAACAACACTTGGAAACGCCATCGCTCTTCCCTTACTACCAAATTCCACTCATCCTTCAAGGTTCAACTCGAGTTCCAGCTTCTCGTCTCTCCCAAAGCAATCCACTCTATTCCGACCCCCTCCTGCTCTGGTCTCCCAAGGCACTGGAGGGTATGTCACTTATTTTAGCACTTCCCACTACAGACTACAGTGAGTGACTTAAAACTATGTACAGTAGGAACATCTGCGTAAGTTACATATCTCACCGCCCCCAGAAACTGGGAACCTGGGAACACATCTATCAGCATTGCCTGCGAGCCCGGTTTATGAGAAAGACCCGTAAATATTATTATACAATGGTTACATCTCATCCCTGAGGTTGCACCAATAACAAAACCATTCATACCTAAGTCTGATTCTGGCTTTTGGACACTTTCAAAAATCAAATTCACCCTTAAGAGACAAAAATTTGCCACTAAGTAGAAAGAAACATCAAAAGCATGTTTGAAGAAATGGAAACACCACTGGAACAGGTTCTAATATGTTTAAGTTATACTACTTCTATGCTTTGCATCACCTAACAATAGCAACTACTACTCATTCGGTATCCGGTACCTTCCAGGCACTGTCCTAGGTGAGTTATAGCCATTAAATCTTTAAGAATTCTTGCCCTGGCTGGTGTGGCTCAGTGGACTGAGTACAAGCCCGGGAATCACAGGGTCACCAGTTTGATTCCCAGTCAGGGCACATGCCCGGGTTGTGGGCCAAGTCCCCAGTAGGGGGCACACGAGAGGCAACCACACAGTAATGTTTCTCTTCCTCTTTCTCCCTCCCTTCCCCTCTCTCTAAAAATAAATAAATAAAATCTTTAAAAAGAAAAAAAGAATTGAGAAGTGGGAAACAAGAAGTCTGCAGACATTTAAAACTACTCAACTCAATCCATAGAAATTACATTTTTCTCCACTTCTTTTCCTGGATGGAGTTAGAAAGGTATGGAGTCTGCTCAGATCAAGGGTCTTTCAAAAAAATTTGTAAGTGAAAAAACATTTTTAATTTAAACTTCGTGGAATCAAAGACCACCTTAGGACCGTATCCTTATGGCTAAAGCCAGGGAGATATGGAATCAGGAAAGTACGAGGTTACTAGATGATAACCTTATGTGTTGAACTGCCAGCTCCTACAGTGCCAATCTCTATGTACCCAGCCAAGCAGCAGCACGGTTAATGGGCTTTTGATTCATGCTTCTTGATGACGTAACTTCTTTATCAATTATCTACACCTACAGGGACTGACTGTTTAAAATAAAAGCTCAGAAGCCTTTTGTGGAAGATCTGGCTCAGAGTCCAATGATACAAGATAAGGCAGTCAAAATTTCTGGGTCGAAGAAAGCCCGAGAGAACTGTCATGGTCTCCCTCACTCTCTACTTTCAGTCAGGCTATTTTGTAATAAGAATACACAGTCTTGCCCTGGCTGGTGTGGCTGAGTAGACTGAGTGCTGGCCTGTGAAGTGAAAGGTCACCAGTTCGATTCCCAGTCAGGGCACATCCCTGGGTTGCGGGCCCGGTCACGAGTTGGGGGCATACAAGAGGCAACCTATCATATGTAGATGTGTCTCTCCCTGCCTTTTCTAAAAATAAAGAAATAAAATCTTTGGGAAAAAAAGAATACACAATCTCATCTACTTCTAGGATTCCTAAGCCCCTTCTTATCCAGTTTAGGACCATGGTCCATTGTTACAATCACTCCCTTACACACCCTTAACTCCCTTGCCTCACTCACTTGTGTCTACAAAAGGCTAATCCCTACTTAAATATAAGTCTGCTCCAACTCAGTACCTGCAAGTGCATAGCTGAACACAATGAGCTGATTAACCTCACTCCAAATGGATGGACCCTAGTGTTGAGTGGGCCTTTCAGGTCCCTGGTTATCCTAAGCACACTTCCCTACTCCCTTCATGTTGCTTTCTATTTCACCAAGAAAACAGAATCAAACAAGAAGAAACTTTTCACATGTTCCTACCACTATGTACCCTTGACCCACTTGCTTCTATGCCTATGTGCTTTGCCTTCCCTCCTGTTACTATGGAAGATCTGTGTTCTTTTTTTTAAGAGCGAGAAGGGGAGGAGGTGAGAGAAAGATCAATCTGTGACCCATAACCTTGGTGTATCAGGGCGGCGCTCTAACCACCTGAGCTACTGGGCCAGGGCGAAGTGTCTGTATTCTTATCTGAGGCCGACCCCTTGCCTATGGAGCAGATTCCATTCTTCTTGCCTCCTCGAGGGCACTGCACAGGCAGTTTCCCCCTCTCGGCTGGATCGCTCCATCAGTACACAGAGAGACAAACAGATACCAAAGTATCTCCCATCTTGGGGGGAAAAATTCAATTCTCAATCCCCTCTAGCAACCGTTCCATTGATCTGCACCCCAGTCCCCTTGACAGAAAAGTCCTTAACGGATTTCTACATTGTCATCTCCAATCCCGCTCCTATTCCTGCAATTTGCAGGCCCATCCCAATTAGACTCTCACTTCCACCTTCCCTCTGCCACTCCGCAACACCCCAAAAGGGGCTGTGCTGTTTGGGCTCCCCAGAAATGACTCCCGTGTTGCTGAGACCAATGTCATTCTCAGGCTCCAACTTAATTGACCTAGCGGTAGGTCAATTGACTGGACACACCCTAGAAGAAGTGGATGAGACTGTGTTTTCTTGTCAAAAAATAGCATGACTGCAAGCTGGGAGTGACGGAGACCACGACGGTTTTGGGGGGCCTTCCTATACCCAGCAATTTTGGCTCACTCAGTCTTGGAGTTTTTCCATCACTGTCTTCACCTCCCTCCTTCCTTCCTCACTAGAGGTGCTTTCTTAGATTGGTATTCTTCATCTGACTTCTAACTAGGGCCCCAGGCCTTAGACCTTTTCTTTATACTCTCCCTGGGTGATCTTACCCAGCATGTGGTTTTCAGTATCATTCAAATTTCTCCCTCTAGCCCAACCTCTCTTCCCTGAACTTGAGAGTTCGACAGCCAATCACCAATGAATTATTTCCTTTCGAAAGTCTAATAAGCATCTCAAACTTCAGTTGTCCAAAACCAAATTCCTATCTTCCCTCAAACCCACTATCTTACCCAGCTGCCCAGTTTCTTACGACAGCCTTACAAGAGGTCTCCTTTTGCCACTTCTGTCCTCCTGCAGTCTGTTCTCAATATAGGAGCTGGTGCTCTTTTTAAAAGGTAAATCAGTGCTACTTCTCTGTTCCAATCCCTCCAGAGGCATAAAACCCAACGTCTTTACCAAGTCTTACAATGTCCTCCCGGTCGGAAATCTTTCCGACCCCCGATTTCTGACCCCCATGTTCAGCCACTCTTCCCTGGCTCCCTCCAGTCCCATCTCGGGGCCTTTGTATTTGCTCTTCTCAATGCCTGCTTAACTGTGCCCTCACTGTCTTCAGATCTTTGCCAAACCGTCACTTTATCAGTGAGGCCTTCCCTGACCCTAACCCCGCCCCACCCCGCTATATCCTATCCCCTTTCTCAACTACCTATATATTACACACACAGATACGTATGTATGTATATATATGAGGTCTGTCCAGACAAAATCCAACCATTGTTAATATAATGAGAACGGTTTGCATGACATCAATGTAACCTGACAGCCAAGGAGAGTGGATTGGAATGTACATGAGTGGACAATGCCAGCATCACTGTACTAGTCAGTGGGGGCAGTAGACACTATTGAGTGAGCATGTGTGTACTGTGTGGCCATCACATTCAAAACGACTGAGCGAGTAGAGCAATGTATCTGCATCAGACTTTGCATTAAGCTTGAACATTTCTCCATGGAAACTGTTTGGATGATTCAGAAGGCCATAGCTATGGGCAAATGGTGATTGGCAGCTTCATCACGACAACACACCTGCTCACACATCATGTCTTGAGCAGAGTATTTTTTGTGAAATATCAAATCACCCAGGTGGCTCAGCTCCCCTACAGCCCAGCTTTGGCACCATGTGACTTCAGGCTTTTCCCAAAACTAAAATCACCTTTGAAGTGGAAGAGATTTCAACCTATCAATGAGACTCAGGAAAATACCATAGGGCAGCTGATGGCGACTGGGAGAACTGTGTGAGGTCCTAAGGTGCCTACTTTGAAGGGGACTGAGGCATCATTGCCCTACACACAATGCTTCCTGTTTCTTGTATCTAGTGTCTTCTTCAATAAATGTCTCAGATTATATGGCAGGGTACCTTCTGGACAGACTATATATATATTTTTTAACTAATTTAGTTGCTTATTTATACAGGAGAACAAGAATTTCTTCCATTTTCTATTTATTGCTGTTTCCCTAACAATAGAGTGCAACACACAAAATCGCTTTCAATAAACCTGTTGAATGAGTAAGGGAATTCTTTATCTTCAATCACTAAAGGAGACCTTCGGGGAAAGGAGTGAAGAGAAAAAATAAGCTCAACTCTCAGTACAACAGGAAGAAAAGGTGCTGCAGGCACTTACCTGCTCCCCGACTGGGAGGGTCTCGGGCTGGGGGAGGCGGTCTATTACTCTGTAAAGAAGGGGAGGCTGCAGTGGGTGGAGGAGGTGCTAGGCCTCTGACAGGCCCTGGGGTCTTCCTATGCAAAGAATTATGTCTCTGTGGCAGCTCAGGAGCTGACTCATTAGTGGGACTGGAGGGTCCATTGGGGACCCCTGGAGGCTGGCGGTAAGGCGGAGGAGGAGGAGCCAGAGACTGGCCGCTTGGTCCCATTCTGACAGTCACAGGAGAAGGAGGAGGTTTGACGGGGGGTGGAGCAGGAGGTCCCTCCCGACCAGGGTGTAGCCTTTGTCCAGGTGTGGGTGGCAAGGGTTTCTCTCTGTTGTAGGCTGGGGCTTTGCTGCTGTGCATAGGCAGACACGTAGGGGGTGCGTTGGCACGCCGCCCTGGCGGTGGCGGAGGAGGGGCAGAGGAGCTGTGCTTCATGCCCGTACTGCTGGTGGTATGAGGCCGAGACAGGTCCGGTAATGAAGGTCTCTGCATCCGGGGCAGTTCTGGGAGGGAGGCTCGGTTGCTGTCTGTATCATCTTGAGGGCGCCCACTGGCTGTAGACACTGGAGGCCTTGGGGCAGCAGCTCGAGAACCGGGGACTTGCAGGGCTGGCTTACAAGCTAGGTTCTCTACAAACAGACCAGACAGCACTGGGTCAACAAAGCTAGAGACATGTTGGTGAGATCTCTAATTCATCCAGCCTCATTTCCCTGCACAGCAGCAGGGAAAGTACACCATTTGTACAGTACTGGTTTTTAATCTGGCTCAGGGACTATTAATAAATACTGTTGATATACATATATGTTGAATACATTTTTATTTAATGCCTTTGATTTATTCTAGTCTATAACTCTACCCCTGCTCCCACTCCTTCCTCCCACCTCTATCTACCATTCCTCAATCCCAGATGGACAGCCTGGGACCAGTAAGAAATTAATGCACTTGGGAAATATCCTAAGAAAGTCCTTTTCAGCCCTGGCTGGTGTGGCTGGCCTGTGAATCAAAAGGTCACCGGCCGGTTTGATTCCCACTCAGGACACATGCCTGGGTTGCGGGCCAGGTCCCCGGTTGGGGACACGTGGGAGGTAACTGATTGATGTATCTCTCACGCATCGATGTTTCTGTCCCTCTCTTTTTCCCTCCCTTCCCCTCTCTAAAAATAAATAAAATCTTTTAAAAAATGTAAGTCTTTTTCAGGTACCTGAAACGTCCTTGGCTCCCACAGGTCGGAGCTTCGGCAATCCTCCCTGAAAGAGACCTCCCTTGGGCTGCAGGGCGCCTGCTCCAGAGCCACATCCGCCACCGCTTCTTCTGGGTTCTGGGAAGCACACCATCAGAGCTCTCATTTCATATGCTCCAAGCTGTGACCAAGTTAATCCTAAGGGGAAACTCCTCCTCTACTTGGCTTCTAATTTGCAAACCAACCAATCTTGCTTCTGCCTCTCCATTAAAAAAAAAAAAAAAGTGAAGCCTTTCTACTCCACAGCCTCATGTAGACATGAAACTCTCCACTACGATGAAAGAAAAAGAACAAAAGGAACAAGGAGCCGACCTTCCCTTGTTCAGGCCCGAGGGGCAACCTGGATAAAGACACGTTCAACAGAATTCTCTGTGCTCGGCTCTCATACTGTCTCGGTCTGGGATAGTGAGAGGGCTAATGGCTCAGGGACCTGGGTATGGACAGACTTTGCAGAAGCCTTTGAGAAGGGATACTCGTAGCGATTATGAAATCGTCAATGGCTTCAGCTGAGTGGTTTTGAGGACTGTGGTGGTCTCCGAAGAGAACAGCCAAGGATGTGCCCTAACAAACTTAACAAGCACCGGCAACAGCAGGAGATGAAGTCTCAACCCTGAGAATGCTTCCCAAAGGTCAGACAGAAGTTTCTAAGGTATTCAGATGAAGACATGGGAAGACAACCAAAGAACATCCCAGGACAAAACTCTCCTACTCAAGACCCAACAATAAAAACGACAGCCCAGCCATGTCTCCAAAGGATCCCAGCAGTTCACTAGGAAATGATGCTTAGACTCACTCTCGAGGATGGGAGCACTCCGATCATTAACGTTGGTCACCTTCTTCAGCTTGGTCCCTTTGCAGATGTCCTGCAAGAGGGCACCTCGCCCCCGCTGTTCATCTCTGCTCAGCTTGGGCTGCTCGGTATTTGCCTAGAGGAAGAGGGATACGTAAGTTCACCCTAAATAGTCCCCTTCATCACAAGCTCAGTATAAACGCTTTGAGCCAAACTGGGTTCCATGAGATGCCTGTCCAACCTAAACAGATACATACGCCACACGGCCCATAATGGTAGTGTGTGTTACCATTATTCTCAGTCCTTTTTCTCCTATTGTGCCTTCTGTGATGGGTAATGGTTTCCTTCCTATTCAGAGGCTTCTTATTGGAGGCCTGCACTAATACTGAATACTTACGAGCTGGGCTTGCTGTGTGTAATGCTTTAGGAGTATCAGCATCATCAAGGCAGACATCTGTTGAGCCCCTACTATGCCTTAGGCATTGTGCTAAGCACAGTCCTTTCCTTATCTCATTTAAATCTGGAAATACCGGTATCACTACAACCAACTGCAACAGGAGCACGGGGACACACAGCTAGACCCAGATCTATATATGAAATAATAAAAGTATATTTCATCAGAAAGGATAGATTATTAAATACAAGATGTTAATAGCAACTGGTAATTTTTGGAAAAATGTAATAAAGTCAGATACCTACCCTTAGCTTACTCTCAAACAAATTCTAGCTATATTTAAATATAAAAAAACTAAATGAAAAAAGAACTAAGGGAAGTACATTTTAAGCATGACAACTAAAATACAGGAAAAGACAGATTTGCTTAGTAAAAATTATTTATTAGAAATATAAGTAAATAAACAGATGATATACTGGAAGGAGAAATCATCTGTGACAAATGTAACATATGAAAGACACAAAGGCAGTGTCCTAAGTCTACAGAGCACAGGTAGCAAACACAAGGCCCGCAGGCCGAGGCTGGCCTCCACATTGCTTTATTCCGCCGGCACCTTGTTTCTGCCTGGTGGCAGTGCCGAGCTCTTGCTTAACTGTTAAGGAGCAGTTACATTTGTACAGTCCTAAAGTTACATTCAGCCCTTTGAAGGCAGCCGCAAGGCTGATGTGGCCCCCGGTGAAAATGAGTTCGACACCCCTGCTCTAGAGAGCATTAACATATAAAGATGACTTAGAAATCAACAGGATAATAATGAAAGAATATGAACAACACTGTGTAAAAGAAATCAAAGAGCCAGCAAATATGAAAAAAATCAACAGAAAAGAAATGCAGGGAAAAACACAGTATCATTATTTACCTATGACACTGGTAAAGGTTACTATAATTTTAACTAAAGAGACTGCTGCTTCGTGAAGGCAGGAACCACAGTGGGCAGTGAGGTACAGTGCCCGCACGCTGCACACGTTCAGAAATGTGCAGAACGAACAGCCGCCCAGCGGTGGTCACAAGGACTGAGGGAAACAGGTTCACTTTGGTACTGCCTGCAGTAAGATGAACTGGTATGATCTTTCCAGAAAGTAACCCACGTATTAAACACCTTTAAAAGTCAAGCACAAGAATTCTGCTTGTAGAAATTAACTTTAAGAGAATAATTGAGTAAGTGCATAGAGATGTTAATAATGTAGAAAAAATGATTTTTAATAGCATAAAATTGAAAATAATCTACAAGTTCGACCAAAAAGAACAATGATAACCATACTCTTAAGGTATCAATAAATATTGCCCTGGCTGGTGTGGCTCAGTGGATTGAGCACAAGCCTGCAAACCAAAGGGTGGCTGGTTCAATTCCCAGTCAGGGCACATGCCTGGGTTGCGGGCTTAGTACCCTAGTAGGGGGCACATGAGAGGCAACCATACATTGATGTTTCACTCCCTCTTTCTGTCCCCCTTCCCCTCTCTCTAAAAATAAATAAAAAATATTTTTAAAAAGTATAAGTAAATACCTTTTCATGGCAGTAAATGTTTGCCACACCAAGTAAAAAAATATTCTAAAATAATACATATAGTATGATTCCCGTTTTCTCTTCTACAGGAGTAACAATAGAACCTACCTCACAGAATTAAATGATAATACTTTTTTTTTAAATGACTCTTTTTTTAATTTGTCTTTAGAGGGGAAGGGAAGGAGAGAGGAAGAGAAACATCAATGTATGGTTTTCTCTCATGAATCCCCTGCTGGGAACTGGCCTGCAACCCAGGCATGTGCCCTGACTGGGAATCAAACCTCGGTTGTTTGGTTTGCAGGCCCGAGCTCAATCCACTGAGCTACACCAGCCAGGTAAATGGTAATACTTTTTTAAAAAATTGACTGTAGAGAGAGGAAGGGAGAAAGAGACACAGAGAGGGAAACATCCATTTGTTGTTCCACTTAACTTACGCATTCACTGATTGATTCTTGCAGGTGCCCTGACCAGGGATCAAACCCACAACCTTGGCATATGTGGATGACACTCTCACCAACTGGCTTACCAGCCAGCGCATAAATAGTAACACTTTTCAAGGGCTTAGCACAGTGCCTGCTGTATAATGAAAGTTCAATAAACTACACCTAGATTACATTTGGAAGAGAAAACACACACATAGCAAATTTCTGGAAGAATACACATTGATACTACCAAAAGCTAACTTCTTGTAATAATTATTTAAGCTTTTCCATATTTTCTAATTTTCCTATAATAAATACATAAAATATACAAAATGTTAACAAAAGTTAATTACAGATACTTTAACATTGTCTGTTTATTGGTATTCTCTAATTTTTTCCCACATTTCTAGTACAGTAAAAAAATTTTTTAATTACTATTTAATAACATGACCATTCACAATGTATTAATGAGTAAGAAGAACAGATCAGAAATCAGTATGTATATAAAATACAATCTTTTTTTTTTAAGTAGGAAGATACAAAGGGAAGGAGATAGTAAAAGGGTATACACAAAACTGTTATGAATGACTGGGTTATGGGTAATTGCTCCTTTTTGTTTATCCACAGTTCATAAATTTCTTGAACATATTACTTATCAGACAGATAGATCAATGGAACAGAACAGAGAGCCTAGAAATAAACCCACACCCTTACAGTCAATTAATAGTCAACAGAGGAAGCAAGCACATACAAGGGGCTAAAGACAGTTTATTCAATAAATGGTGCTGGGAAAGCTGGACAGATACGCGCAGAAAAATGAAACCAGACCTCATTCTTACACCACACACAAGAATAAATTCAAAATGGATTAAAGACTTACATGTTAGACCTGAAACCATGAAAACTGTAGAAGAAAACACAGGTGGCAATATCTTGGACACTGCTCATAGCAGTGTTTTATCAGATACATCTCCCCAGGCAAGGGAAACAAAAGAAAACATAAACCAATAGGACTATATCAAACTAAAAAGTTTTTGCACGACAAAGGAAATCATCAACAAAATTAAAAAACCACAATACGAGAACATATTCACTGATACATCTGATCAGAGGTTATTATCCAAAATGTATAAAGAACCTACAAAACTCAACACAAACAACTGAACAACCCAATTACAAAATGGGCGAAGGACCTGAATAGACACTTTTCCAAAGAGGACATATAGATGCCCAATAGACATATGAAAAGATGCTCAACATCACTAATCGTGAGAGACATGTAAATTAAAACCATAATGAGATACCATCTCACATCTGTCAGAATGTCTCTCATCAATAAATCAACAGACAAGTGCTGGGGAGGATGTGGAGAAAGGGGAACCCTTTTACACTGTTGGTGAAAATGCAGACTGGTGCAGACACTATGGAAAATAGTTTGGAGATAACTCAGAAAATTAAAAATGGACCTGCCTTTTGACCCAGCAATCCCACTTCTAGCAATATATCCGAAAGAACCCAAAACACTAATGTGAAAGAACATAAGTACTCCTATGTTCATTGCAGCATTATTTACAATTGCTAAGATATGGAATCACCCCAACTGTCCATCAGTAGATGAGTGGATAAAACAACTACAGGACATTTACACAATGGAATACTACTCAGCTGTAAAAACGAAGAAAATTTTACCCTTTGTGACAGTATGGATGGACCTGGAGAACATTATGCTAAGTGAAATAAGCCAGTCAAAGAAAGACAAATACCATATGATTTCAGTCATATGTGGAGTCTAATGAACGAACTGCAACTACCATGGAACATAGAGACGACTTATAGATTGAGAGCAGGATGACAGCTAAGGGGGAGGGAAGGTAGGGTGGAAGGATTGAGCAAAAAGGAAAAAGAACTCATGGACATGGACAACAGTGTGGTAACTGCGGAAGGGAGAATGGGATATAAGGGGCCTAAAGGGTAATGAAAAAATACAATAAAAAGAGAAAAAATATTATTAAAAAAGTACTGCTCTGGCCTGGTGGCTCACTGGTTGGAGAATCATCCCATATACCAAAAGGCTGCGGGTTCTATACCCAGTCAGGGCGCATACCTAGGTTGCAGGTTCAATCCCCAGGTGGGGCACGTATGGGAGGCAACCGATCAATGTTTCTCTCTCACATTGATGCTTCTATCTCTCTCCCTTTCTCTCACTCTAAAAATCAATAAACATATGCTTGGGTGAGGAGTAAAAACAAATTACTAAGCACATCAAAACTGAGGCTACAACCTCCTCCACAAACAGCACCATCGTTTTGCATTTGGGAATGCCTGGGCGCCCCTTCATTCAGTCAATCCCCCAAAGCAGAGCCAGCCATTCGAATCTCTCTCCCCTTCATCTTCCATCTGCCATCAAACTCTTTACGGCTTTACTTTCTAAGTGTCTCTCATCTCCACTCCCCATCCTCACTGCTTCAGTCCCAGACCTCAATTTTCAGTTGCATCTGACTTCTCTCTCCAGTCTTGACTACCTTGTCTCAATTCCCAATCCACTCTCCACACTATTTAGAGTGATCTTTCTAATACGAACTCAATCAGGTTACTCCTGTTCCTGTAAATACTTCAACACCTCCCCATCGTCGCTGCGAGAAAAAGCCAAACCCTCAGCTTACACCTCCAGCTGCACCTCCCACCATGCCCCCTTCTCAAGCAATACTCTAAACTTCTGTGTGCTTTCTCACAAATCGGCGCCCTTCCACGTTCTGCTTCTGCAACTTCGAGTGTCCTCCCCGCTTCTTCTCTTTCTGGCTAAACCTCACACATCCTTTAAGACTCAGCTCAAGCATCGCTTCCCCGCTAGAAGCCTCCTTTGACAGCCTCCTCTCTCTCCAGCCACTAGGTGAAGTGTGCGACTTTGTGGCACCATTCATCCATGCCTGGCACCGAATGTGCCTGTTGACTTTTCTGTCCTGCCCATTATGCTGGGAGCCCTTGCAGGCAGAAACTATCTCATTTCTGGGCAATGGTATTACAGATGATGTTTATTTGCGTCTTTTTGTTCATTTGCATATTTTCCTTCTCGTTTAATTATTTATACACACATAGACATATGCCTAGCCAAGTCCCTGACACATGGTAAGCCCCCGATGAAAGGCTACTGAGTGAATGACTGAAATAGCATGGTGCAGGACATTAATCCAAGAGGTTACAGAGATCACAGGAAGTGCTTTGGGTCCTTGAATCCCACTATGACCAAAGCAGCTCTGCTTTTATCTTTACTCACTGGGCTTCCACATAAAATTTCACCCAAAAAGGGGGTTCATACCTATTCTCAAACAAAATGTCTGAAAAACAGAAGTTATGGGAAAAAAAAACAAGTTGGCAGACCTGAACTCTTGTCCTAGGTCAGAAATGGATTAGCTAGGCAAGTCACCTGTCCTCTGTAAGCACAATTTCTCATCTGTTAAATACCTGACGCAACCGCCCCCCCGACACACCCCTCTGCAAGAGTCATTCTCTAGACCTACTTTTGTTTCTAAATTTTACAGAAATGAGGTAAAGCACCCAGGCTGCTTCTTTCTCCTGTGACACCATCCAAATACAAAGTAGCTGCCTCCTGGGTTCAGAAGCCACACTGTTTTCTAAAATCTCATTATCAAACCTTTAAGTCTTCTTACTAATATACTCCACAGACTCCCTTATTTCTTGATGGGGTGTTAGACTTCATGGACTTGGCTTTAAAATGAACTGATTTGGAGAGGAAGAAGAGAAGAAATGGTACCGAGAAACAACCACCAGAAACGGCCGTCCCTTTTCTCAAAGGTGCCAGAGAAATGACGCACTGACCTTTTTCAGAACGAATAGTTTTGGTGGGGGGGGACGGACACCAGTTCCTCTCTGATGCCACCTGTCCAAATCTCCAGACTGAACCAGAACAAGAACACAAGAAGTCATTATGGTCTCAGGGGGACCTCTCAGGAATCAGACTGGTTGATGAGGGCAGACTTGACTTGTTTATTCTCCATCTTCCTGCACCACACGTCTTTGAGTACGGTAGTTGTATGTCTTATACCATGGAAATGTAAATACCCGCTGAAGTTCTGAGATAGCCAAGTGGAATGATTACCTACCTGATTAAAAGTGGGAGGTGGAGGAGGACCAGGAGGGGGCGGAGGGGGAGGAGGAATTGGCATCCTTGCCCTGCTCGCAGTTGGCACTGCTCTCTCTCTGTTTTAATTTGCAGCTTTAGGTCACTCATATACCTGCAAATGAAACAGAAATTCATGAGAACTTTGCCATTAAAGACACTGAGTATCAGAAGAACTAGGGGACAGGGCATGACATCAGAGAAACTAAGCACCTCATTTCCTAGCTCCACTGTGACCGAGTCCAGGGCTTGGTCAACTTTTCTTATAAAAGGCCAGATACTAAATATTTTAGGCTTTGTAGGCCATATATAGTCTCTGTCACATGTTACTTTTGTTATGACATTTTTCAAATGAATAAACTTTACTTATTTTAGGTTCAGAGCAAAACAACAGAAAGTACAGACAGCACTCCTTTACCCCTGTTCCCCCCCCCCCACACACACGCATCTCCTCCACCATCTACAGCCTGCAGCGGTGCATCTGTTACAATGGAACCTACATCGACACCTTATTAGCACCTCAAGTACACAGTTTACATTAGGGTGCCCGCTCTTGGTACTGTACATTCTATGGGTTTGGATAAAGTATATAGACGACTACCACAACTGTAGTATCATACAGAATCGTTTCACTGCCCTAAAAGTAACCTGTGCTCTGTGTATGCATTCCTCCTTCCCCCCGACCCGTCAACCACCGATCTTTTTATTGTCTCCACAGATTTGCCTTTTCCGAAATGTCATATAGTTAGAATCATAACAGGCAGCCTTTTCAAATTGTCTTCCTTCACCTTCTTCCATATATTTTTATGATTTGATAGCTGATTTCTTTTTAGCGCCAAATACTATTTCAGTGTCTGGATGTGCCGCAGTCTATTTATCCATTCGCCTACTGAAGGACATCTTGGCTGCTTCCAACTTTAGCAGTTATGAAGAAAGCTGTGTGGACACAACTTCTCAGCTCATCTGAGTAGATACCAAGGGGCATGAATGCTGGACCACACGGTAATGAACGGCCACACTGTCTTCCAAAGCGGCTGTGGCGTCCTGCACCCCCTCCGGCAATGGAGGAGAGCTCCTGCTGCTCCAGTCTTGTCCGTGTTTAGTGTTGCCAGTGTTTTAGATTTTGGCCGTTCTAATAGGTATGTAGTGGCCTCTTACTGTTTTAATTTGCAATTCCCTAATGACAAAGGAGACTGAACATCTTTTCATATGCTTACTTGCCATCTGGATATCTGGTGAGGTGTCTATCTTTTGCCCAGTTTTCAATCAGGTTGCTTGTGTTTTCTTATTGTAGAGTTTTAAGAGTTCTTTGTATATTTTGGATAACAGTCCTTTATCAAATGTGTATTTTGCAAATATTTTTTCTCAGTCTGTGTCCTGTCTCATTCTCTCGACTTTTACATTTAAAATATGTAAAAACCATTGTTAGTTCATGGGTCATACAAAATCAGACCACAGATCATATCTGATTCATGGGCCATAAATTACTGGCCCCTGAAATAATCACATCACTAGAATCTTATCACAGATAAATACCATGTGAGAATTTAGCTACTTATCAAGTTACCACAAAATATATATACAGCTAATCCATCTACTATAGTGTGTAAGTGACCCTCATCGTACGAATGAGACTAAAGCCAGTGAGCTGTCTTACCCTAAGATATTAAAGTAGGAGACAAAAATAAAACCAAAGCTCAGGCCCCGGTCAATGGACTCGGTTGGAGCAAGGTCCCACAGGCCTAAAGGTTTCAGGTTTGGTCCCCGGTCGAAGTACGCACAGGAGGCAGCTGATCGATGTTTCTCTCTCACATCAACGTTTCTCCCTCTCCAGCCCCCTCTCTAAAATCAAGGAAAAAATGTCCTCATGTGAGGAATGAATGAATGAATCCAAAACTCAGGAACAATAGTTACACCCAAAAAGCTATCCCAAGGAAATACCAATTCTTTGTTTTTTAAGGCTTATTTTTCATTCTCATTTGAGGAAGAGGGGAAGGGTAAGGGGAGAGAAACAGAGAGAGAAACAGAGAAACATCCATGTGAGAGAGAGACACTGATCATCTGCTTCCTGCACATGCCCCAACTGGGGACCAAACCCGAACCCCAGGCATGTGCCCTGACTGGGAATTAAACCAGTGAATTTCTAGTGAACAGTACTCCAACCAAGTGAGCCACACTGGCCAGGCCAAAATCCCAGTTCTTGACCCCCACAAAACCAAAGTCAAAAACACATGACTACCAGGGACTATAACTTACAAATGACAGTAAAGTTTCAAGATAAGGTACTCAACTTCATTAATTAACCCATAGAAGAACTACTCCCAAGCAAGGTGATTAATGAAATTAGGACCCAGGAAATGCAGTCCCTAGCACAAATAGGTGACCATGTGTACCAAGCCAAGCCTTAAAGATCCAACAAGTTTAGCAATCCACTGGAGAAACTTGGTTCTGAACTCTTTAAAGGGGTAATCAAAATCTCTTTGTGATTAAAGCAGTAACCAATAAAATGCGTCTCTCAGTGCCTTGGGAATGATGAAAGGAAAAGGCAAATATTCCAAAGGTTCTATAAAACCAAGAAACTTTATAGGTGGGTAGGATTTGATCAGAAACATGACTGTGAAGGTCTTCAAAATGCCAACTCCTCCCAGTGTAATGCCCCTATAGGTGGGCTGGCCAGCAGGGCTTTCTGCTCCAACCACAAAGAACTGCACAGCACTTTAGCCAGGTGGTTCCCGCGGGGGATGGTATCAGGACTCACTTAAGAAACAAGCAGCTAAGTCCCCTCCAGGGGAAAGACCTTCTGGTGCCGCTTTCAAAACTAAGCCGAGCATTTCTTTGCCAGGTATTGAACACATCAGGCTTTAAAAATGAATCAAAATAGTAAATTCTCATAAGCAGACCATTTACCATGGGGCAGGGGGAGGGGAGAACGGGACACAAACTGAAAATAAAACACGAAGAAAAAAAAATTCTTCTATTTCAATTCTCTGGGTTATCTAGGGCTATTCTACTCCAAAGCCCCCATAGCATTCTTTTAAAAAAACTAGCAAGAAACATAGGGAAAATAATAGTCTGTTCGGAAACAGATGTTTTCAACTAATTCCAATCACCTCCGTTCCTGACTTAAAATTTTGAGTTTCCAGTTCTACCTTTGCCACTGCCACAGCTGACATGATCTCCTTGAATGAGCGGGAAGAGAGGTTCAGACAAGCCCCCACTTCCTCGCACATCCACAGGTGATCCAGCCCACACGCCTTAAAGTAAGAAATGGCCTGAGGGAACAAGCTATGCCTGACAGTGAGCACCACTTACCAGGCAAAGCAGCAATCGCTAGCGCAGGAAATCTTTTTCTGAAGTCAACCCACTGCAGATGACCACTAATGTATTACACAGCTAGAGATGCCCTTTTTAGTTTTAAAATACATTTTATTGAGTATGCTGTTACAGTTGTTCCAGTTTTTTCCACCTTTGCCCTCCACCACCTAGTAACCCCCTTCCCTGCAGCAATCCTCCTCCTTAGTTCATGTCCATGGGTCACGCATGTAAGTTCTTTGGCTTCTTCATTTCCTATACAATTCTTGACATGCCCCTGTCTATTTTGTTCCTACCAATTATGCTTCTTAATCCCTGCACCTTACTCCCCATTCTCCCCCTTCACCCTCCCAGCTGATAACCCTCCAAATCATCTCCGTATCTATGATTCTGTTCCTGTTCTGGTTGTTTGCTTAGTTTGGTTTTTTAGATTCAGTTGTTGACAGTTGTGAGTTTGTTGCCCTCTTAATGTTCGTGATTTTTATTTTCTTCTTTTTCTTAAATAAGTCCCTTTCACATTTTATGTAATAATGGCTTGGTGATGATGAACTTCTTTAGCTTTACCTTGTCTGGAAAGCACTGATTCTATCCTTTCATTCTAAATGACAGCTTTGCTGGACAGTAATCTAGGTTGTAGGTCCTTGCTTTTCATTACTTTGAATACTTTCTGCCAGTCCCTTCTTGCCTGTAAAGTTTCTTTTGAGAAATCAGCTGATAGTCTTATGGGGACGCCTTTGTAGGGAACTCTGCTTTTCTCTTGCTGCTTTTAAGATTCTCTCTTGCCCTGTCTGGTGTAGCTCAGTGGATTGAGCGTGGGGCCTACAAGCTAGAGGATCATGGTTCGATTCCCAGTCAGGGCACATGCCTGGGTTGCAGGCCAGTTCCCAGCAAGGGACCCATGAGAGGCAACCATACATTGATATTTCTCTCCCTCTCTCCTTCCCTTCCCCTCTAAAGATAAATAAATAAAATCTTTAAAAAAAGATTCTCTCTTTATCTTTTAACTTTTGGCATTTTAATTATGATATGTCTTGGTGTGTTCCTCTCTGGGTCCAACTTGTTTGAGGCTCTCTGTGCTTCCTGGACTCGTCTGTCTATTTCCTTCACCAGATTAGTGATATTTTCTTTCATTATTTTCTCAACTAAGTTTTTGATTTCTTGCCCTTCCTTTTCTCCTTCTGGAATCCCTATGATTCAGATATTGGTATGTTTAAAGTTGTCTCAAAGGTTCCTAAGCCTGTCCTCATTTTTTCTTTTAAGATTTTATTTATTTATTTATTTATCTTTAGAGGAGAAAAGAAGGAGAGAGGGAGAGAAATATCAATGTATGGTTGCCTCTTGTCCATCCCCTGCTGGTATCTGGCCTGCAATCCAGGCATGTGCCCTGACTGGGAATCAAACCACGTTTGTTTGGTTCTCAGGCCTGAGCTCAATCCACTGAACTACACCAGCCAGGGCTGTCCTCGTTTTTTCTGAATTCTTTTTTCCTCTTGCTGTTCTAACTGAATGTTTTTTCCTTCCTTGTGTTCCAAATTGTTGATTTGATTCTCGGCTTCCTCCCTTCCACTGTTGGTTCCTGGTAGATTTTTATTTCATTTAGTGTAACCTTCATTTCTTCCCTTATGTTTTTGCCATACTCAGTGAGGTTTTTAAGCATCCTGATCACCGGTGTCTTGAACTCTGCATCTGATAGGTTGGTTATCTCTGTTCTGTTTAGTTCTTTCTCTGGGGCTCGTTCTGTTCTTTCATTTGGGCCATATTTCGTCTTCTCAATTTGGCAGCCTCTCTGTTTTATGCAGAGGGGCTTTTGACTCCCTGTAAAAGGCACCTGTAAATTGTGTGGGGTGGAGCCTTAGGTAATTGCCAGGTGGGGTGAAACGGCTTCACAACGTTGTGGCTCTGTGTGGTGGGAAGGCTCAGAGGGCACCGTGCTGCTGCCTGGCTCCTGGAGGTTTCCCCACATAAGTCCATGCAGGACCTTTAAACAAATTTTCCCGAAAACCTGGCCATTTCTTCCACTGCCCCAACTTCCACTAACTTTTACAGCCAGAAGTTATGGGGATTTATCTCCCAGTGCTGGAACACTGAGCTGTATGGTCTGGCCTGAGGCTGAGATCTCTTGCTCCCAAGGTATCCCTCCCGATTTTTATCCACCACACATGAATGTGGGACTGTCCATTCTGCCACTGCACACCTCTCCATGCCACACTGTGTCTCTGCGCCTCTCCACACCCGTAACTTCACCCTTGCTACCCATCTGGATGAATGTGGCTTCTTTAAATCCTTGGTTGTTGGACTTCCATACGGCTCCATTTTCCAATGGTTGTTATTTGTTTTGAGATTTAGTTGTAATTCTCTCTGAGGTTGTACAAGGAGGCAAAGAGTGTCTACATACATCCATCTTGACCATAAGTCAGATGCTTTCTTAAAGTAGGTTCAATTCAAACTCCAATTTCAAGATAGATCCATCAAAAAAAAAATCTCCTTCATCAAGTGACTAACTTTGCTGGTGACTACTGGCAGTGGCTCGTAACCTTTCTTCCGCCTCCATAAAGACTGCATGTATGCCATGCTCTAATCAGTGACATTTAGTATACAATGGTACGTGCACGCACCACAGTAGGATGTTATCAAGTCCACTTTACGGTGAGGACCCTGAAGCCCCAGGAGTGGGAGTGCGAGCACACCAGAGAGAAGGGGCAAAACTGAACGACGTGAGGATGACCGCCTAACCTCATTCGGGAGTGAACTACAAAGTCAGGAGTCAAGTTGAGGTCTTCTCATCCCCTTCCACTTCAATCACTGAAAAAAAGTCTCCACTGGAAATTGGTTGGATTTAGCAAATTCTCTATCCTTAAAATTCAACCCACTCCCAGTTTCTATCTTAATGATAGAATACAATCAGTTCTCTATGTTTTCCAAAAGCAGCCAAACTTATGGAAAGTTAAATTAACACAACTTTCCTTTGCATGAAAATCCCCAAAGAAGCTTTATTACAGTGAATTTAGGGTTGACACGTGCCATCGCTAACTCAATGCAGAGTCTGCTTTGAGAGCTGCTTTTAGTTAAAAATAAATGAAGCAAAGCCAGATGGGCACTGGATTTATCAGGGTGACCACTCGTAAGGTATATAAATGTCTAATCACTATGTTGTATACCTGAAACTAATATAATATTGTATGTCAATTGCAACTGAAAAATGAAAAAGAATGTTTTAAATGAACCAAAAGCAGTTTATAAAGTTTAATGACAGAAATAAATTTTAGTGACCAACTATTTTTAGTCAAAGGACAAATTCAGGTCTCCTGGAGACTGTCTATTGCAATTTTAAGAATCTCACATTCCTGAGACTAAACATAAAAAGCAGGTTTGCTACAGAATTTCTAGTCTTTCCTTCCTATTAGAACAACAAACTTCACCATCTGTGCCCTTCAGAGTCCTTGATTTTCAGAAATACTGTGAGACTGCCTCTAGTTCAGTAATACAGCAATTTTCATTCCTTTCTTAAGCCCTTCCATCTACCCCATGATATAATAAGCTTTTCACATCCTCAAGAGTCCATTTCTTGGAAGGAAGGAAAAGAGGGGAAGGGAGAGAAAGGAGGGAGGGAAGAGAATGTAGGACTTTTTCTTAAGATACGGGGTTTTTTCTTTTAAGATTTTATTTATTTATTTTCAGAGAGAAGCATCAATGTGCAAGAGAAACAGTGACTGGTTGCCTCTTGCACACCTTCAGCTGGGGACCTGGCGTGCAGTCTAGGCACGTGCCCCGACCAGGAATTGAAGTCGCAGTATCTTGGTTGGTGGAACAAAGCTCAACCTGCTCACTAAGCTACACCAGCTAGGGCTCAATTTCTTTGAAATAAAGATCAGGGAGCATTATTTCAAGTCTTCCTGATGTCAAATTCATCAAAGAATTCAGAGATGTCTTCATAAAACCATGAAATGAACTTTTGAAAAGTGCTTTCTTCTATTCCTCAAAAAAACCAAAACTATTTTTCTATTAAATTTCCTAATATTTCATCCAAATATTCCCATGTTTTAGGAGCAGGCGACTTCTGAGTACAAAGACATTGACTATTGCATTTTACATCTGAGAAATAAAGAATCCAATTTAGTTGCTTTTTTCATGTTTAAAATAATATAAGAGGTATCCTAGTTACCACAACAATTTGAGGCCTTTATTCAAATGACATTCTGCTGTTATAAAACTCAAGTTTCAATCCCAAGTTAGTTTAAAAAGAAAAAAAAATCCAAAATAATCTAAATCTTAATGCTGTCTGCTTTCGTGCTAACAGATCTCAGATAACAGCACTTTCCTTTAATCTTAGCTTTGACTACAGAGTAAATTACAGTGTTGAAGCACCCAACAAAATTCTACAGGGGAAAAAATGACCTTAAATGTAGGCTGCCTCCCCTCAGCAAAGCCTCAAAGGCCTCAGTTCTACCTCACAAGAGTAAGTTATGTGGCCCTGGCTGTGTGACTTGGTTGGAGCGTCATTCTGTGCACCAAAAGGCTGCTGGTTCAGTTCCCGGTCCGGGCACATACCTAGGTTTTGTGTTTGATCCCTGGTTAGGATGTGCAGGGGAGGCAACCAATTGATGTTTCTCTCTCCCTTCCTCTCACTCTAAAAAATCAATGGAAACATGTCCTCGTGTGAAGATTAAAAAAAAAAAGGTACATGAATAGGAATTTGGGATGCCAACAAAAAAGTTCTCTCTCCTTTTATAGATACATATTCAATTCTTTTTTCATAATTATATATTTTATTAATATATATTTTAAAGATTTCACTTATTTTTAGAGAGAGGGGAGGGAGGGAGAAAGAGAGGGAGAGAAACATCAATGTGCGGTTGCCTCTCACACACCCCCAACCAGGGACCTGGCCTGCGACCCAGGCATGTGCTCTGACTGGGAATCGAACTGGTGACACTTGGTTCGCAGGTCGCCACTCAGTCCACTGAGCCACACCAGCCAGGGGTTCAATTCTTTAATATCCTATTAAACCTCTTCCTAATACAAAGAAACAGAGAAATAGATTAAGAGACATTTTAAGATCTTCTTTGGACCAATGGCTCCCCTACTGTCTGTAGATATCCTAAAGAGAAGACAGTTGTGTCTTAAGAAGATTCCAGACATTCTCGCCACTGGAATTCTTCTGATCTCATAGTTCAAATCAGAAAAAATCTAACTGTATCAGAAATGGAACATACATGTTTGACAGAAAATCAGCTGCTCTAGGACACCAAGTAGAAAGCCAGTGAGATGGGAATGGGCTCCGTATGTTACAGAACTAGTAAGAAAGCCAGGGCAGCTGGAACACAGTGAAGAGAGTGGTAGCAAGTGAAATCCGAGGCCTTGCAGATCCTCCTCCAAATCCGAAAGTAGTATCCTTCTCCATTTATTATGCCTACAATACCAAAGAAGTCTAAACGAACCAACAGCTTCACATCTAAAGGAAACCATGAATTCAATCAGTTATTTCATTAATCCCAGACTGCACTTGATCTCCTAGCTTAAGCACAGCTAAAGGGACCTGAACTAACCGGAAGCCTTCCAGGGTTAGAAGTTACCTGATGGTGATCTGCCTGCGTGTCCACCTACCCTTAACTCTGCTCCTGAAAAGCAGTACAGGGCAGGGAGGTGGGAACCCATCACCATAGTGGCATAAGGGCATCCAGCTCCTAAGCCAAAGAACCCCAACGTGGGAGAAGAGCCAGAAGCTACCGGAGAGTATTTGCGTGCCACTCCAGGAGACAACGAACAGCAGGAGTCAAAGAGGTTCCCACAATTACACGGAAACTCATGTCAACACAGAATTATGAACACACCTCCATGTGCTCTAGGGCAGAATACAGTAGAGGGCCTCCACGAAGTCATTTTTGGTTTAAAATACAAGGAAACAGACTAGAGTAACTTTCATATTGTACAAAGGCCTCCTCACCCCAAAAAGCTTTGTATAGTTTGAAAATAATCCACAGCACTCTTCTCCCAGTGGAGAAAGTGCTATTTCCCCCTTGAAATTCAATTCAGTCAAACTTCTGATGAAACAGATTTCTATCATGATGGAATTAATTAAAATTCTAAGGTTAGCTACGTGAGGGAAAAAATCATTTTTCCAACTGCAGGCATTTTTCAATCATGGACAACTCAACTATGCAGCAAGTCTGACTGACCCAACAAATAATAAAATATCACATGCCCACTGTGAATGTTTAAACTGAAAATCCTGTCACTTCTACAACTAAACCTAGTTGTTTTACTTTTTTTAAAACAAGATTTTATTTATTTATTTTTAGGTGAAGGAAAAGAGAGGGAGAGAAACATCAATGTATGGTTGCCTCTTGTGTGCCCCTCACCGGGGACCTGGCCCACGACCCAGGCATGTGCCCTGACTGGGAACTGAACCATCGACCCATTGGTTCACAGGCCAGAGCTCATTCCACTGAGCCATACCAGCCAGGGCAAACTCTTTAGATAAATGATTTTTCAGAGTTACAAACAGCACATAACCTTGGAAGAGAAAAAGAAGAATGCAGAAGAAAGATAACTATATAATGAAATCCTTTCAAACATAATTTCTGTAATAAAAATATAAGTATACATCCCAACAATGAGGCTTTCCCCCCCAAAATACGACTCTTTCCTCCTGTCCCATATTTTTTAAAAGTCCTACAAACATACACTCAGGAGACTACTTATTCACATACTACTTGACGGGGTAACTATTAGGTGCCACAGGTTATTCCCAGATACAGGGCAACCCAGGAGCCAAGTTCTCTCATCTAAAATGATGGCAAACAATGAGTGAGAAGTCTACTTTTGTGTTCAACTAAATAACTACTGCTGCAAAGGATAGCATCATTAAAAAATAACTAATGCAAGAGCAACTGTAAATTAAATGTCTGAAAATCATCCTAAACAGATAACATGGAATGACCTCCCCAAACACCCACACCCCCTACCACACCCCAAAGCAAACAGAAAACCCGTTAACCTGAAAGCACTCAAGTAATGGGAAGGTGGGGGAACGAGTACAGAAAAACAGTCAACTGCCAACAGGCAATAGCTAATAACCACAAGACCTCCAAGAACTGAGAACTAGGGGACTACACTTGGCTTCCACAACGTTACTAAGACAGGCACTATTAGGCTCCTGACCTCCGAGCAAATCACAGAAACCTAGGCACAGCTGCAAACATCTCATTTACAGATGCTTTGGAATGGCAGTAAAAGTTTCCTTTCAGGCCAAGGGATCTATAAATACACAAAAGAAGAGAATATGCCCTTTCATACTGTCAAAGTTAAATATAAACTTCCAATCACAGTGCTTGAACAGCTCCAAAAACGATGCTGCATACATCCAAGGCAGATCATTAGTACATCTGTTTTTGAAGCCTGAGTTAATTTCCCATTTTACAAAAAATAAAAATAAAAAATTAAGATTCCTGGATTTGGACAGTGAAATGACGCAGAAAGTAGCTCAATCTCTATAACTAATATTTTCTCCCCACCCACACATCCCAAGAGCCAGCGGGTTTAGAAATGTTGGCTAAAAAAATGGAGTCAAGCCCTGGCTGGTGCAGCTCAGTGGAGTAAGCGCAGGTCTGCCAACCAAAGGGTCGCTGGTTCGATTCCCAGTCAGGGCACATGCCTGGGTTGTGGGCCAGGTTCCCAGTAGGGGGCGCATGAGAGGCAACCACACAGTGATGTTTCTCTCCCTTTCTGCTTCCCTTCCCCTCCCTAAAAATAAATATAATCTAAAGGGGGAAAAAAGGAGTCAAACGAGGCCAAAGTTATTACCATCAGCCAACATTTGACTAAAGAGAGGAATTAATCAGATTAAGAACACAAATTCTAATTTAGAAATCCAGACCAAAGCTAGACAGACTAAAACACAGTCTGAATACAAAAGCAAAATTAAGGGAAGCCTCAGGAGTTTGCTTTGATGATTTAAGATAGCAATAAATTGGTTTAGAAGACCCTTCTAAAACAGTCTCCAAACTTGCCTGAAGACAAGATACAACCCAGGGCATTTGTTAAACACACACACACATTCCTGAGCCCTAATCCCTGACCTTCTACAATCGTAAGTTTTCCAGGAGAGAGATCTGAGAATCTGTATATTCAACAATTCCTGGTGTTAGGGAAGTCTGAAAACCAGTAAAGGAGTATCTGTAATCAACTACCTCGGCAAGAAAAAGCTGATGACTATGTTGGTTAAGCATGAATATACTGCATGCACTTTACCATGAAACATCACTAAAATTATGCAAAGGGATCTTTTTCTTAAAAGCTTAAAGATAAAAAAACAAAACAAAGAAAATAGGAAAGGAGACAGTAGCAGAAAGAGAGATGCCAACGAAATTCTGGAAGCTGGAAAGCAGATGCACTAGTGATGCCTTCCAACGCCTGCAGTGGAAAGCAGCAGACTCCTACCACAGAATCTCAAACAAGGCCCAGAACCTGGGGGAAGCCAGTACCTCCTCTGGATGAAGGAGAATATGAGGGGCTAAAACAGGAATTCGTTGAGAATCTGAGTAAGAAACCGACTATTCCATCCTCTTTCCCTTCCCCTCTCTGCAGAGCAGAAGACTGGAGAAGTTGAATCAGAGGGCCTCTGAACCAGGGACCAGTCAGAGCTAAGGGCAAGAGTGCCCAGCTGAAGACAGGGGATCAAATAAAAGTCTAACTTACTCTCCTTTCCCCATCTCTCTTCTCCGACTTGGCTCCAGAAACACGAGATGCTGGGCTTATACTCTCCAAGCAAGAGACTGGAGGACCCACACTGAGGATACTAACAAGCCACCAATTCACCCTGAAGTGATGCCCAGCACTTGATAAGCCAGGGCTTCATACTGGAGCGTATTGGTACCTCATTGTTTTTATCTTTTTAATTAAAAAATATGTTTATTGATTTTAGAAAGGGAGGAAGGGGGCGGGGAGAGAGAGAGAGAGAGACATGGATGTGAGAGAGAAACATTAACTGGCTGACTTCCATAGACACCCTGACCAGGAAGCAAACCAGCAACCTAGGCACGTGCCCTGACCAGGAATCCAGTTCCCGACCTTTTGGTGTACAGGACGACGCTCCAACCAGTTGAGCCACACTGGCCAGGGCTAGTACCTTATTCTTTTTTTTTAAAATATCAATGTGTGGTTGCCTCTCATGGGTCCCCTGCTGGGAACTGGCCTGCAACCCAGGCATGTGCCCTGACTGGGAATCAAACCGTGATCCTTTGGTTCACAGGCCCACGCTCAGTCCACCAAGCCACACCAGCCAGGGCAAGTACCTTATTCTTAATAATGAACAGATAGCCAAGAATTATCAGACATTTGAAGAAAACCTCTAAAAGTAGGAATCAAAGTAAACAAACAAAACGGAATTCCTGACAACATGAAAAAATATTTAGGAAATTAATACTAGAAGTTACTACAATAGAAAATATGGAAAAGCTAAGGAAATCTAAAAATTGATTAAGTAAAAAATGAAATAAAAATAAAAATTTCCAGGGAGAAAATGGAGGACCAGTCTAGGAGTTTCACCATCTGGATAAGAGGAGTTTCCAGAGAGAGAGAGGAAATAAACAATACACTATCA
Source organism: Carollia perspicillata (assembly GCA_004027735.1). NCBI lineage: Eukaryota > Metazoa > Chordata > Mammalia > Chiroptera > Phyllostomidae > Carollia > Carollia perspicillata. Next base: position 43,845 of record PVKM010003209.1, read on the forward strand.
AAGATATAATACAAGAAAACTTCACAGAACAGAAATAAGTTTTAGACTGAAAAGGCCCACGAAATGCCAAACATGGTGAATTTTTAAATATCCACATCAAGGCACAACATCATTGCATCTCAGAACACTACAAGCACAGACAAGACCCTCAAACCTTTCAGAGAAAAAACAGACCCTACGCAAAGAACCCAAAATCAGAAGAGCACCAAACCTTACAATGCCATTACTGAAAGTTTTAAGACCACAAAGCAAGGCTTAAAATTTCCAACGAGATATGACCTCCAACATAACATTATATTTAATCAAATATCAACTAGCATGAAGGTAGAAAAGAGACGACTTGGACATGCAAGGCCTCAAAAAAGGCACCCCCCCGCCACAATGGCCCCTTCTTCATAAAGCCTCTGGAAGAGGCTCTACCAATGTGTTTGAATGTACTAAAAAGAGATTTATACTCTGTCTGCGTTTAGGGATGAATCAGTGATTAGCAGTCAGTAAATCAAGCAAAAGAAAAAAGGAAGGAAGGAAGGAAGGAAGGAGGAAGGGGAAAGAGCAGGAAAAAGAAAAAAAAAGAATGGCAATTATTACATTTAGGGAAAAATGTATAAAGAAGGTACTATAATCACAGTACACAGTCATTTTATTGCATGCTAATTTTTTTCCTTTTTTAAAAATTAAAAAAAATTAACTTATTCATTTTTAGAGAGAGGGGAAGGGAGGGAGAAAGAGGAAGAGAAACAGCAATGTGTGAAACATTGATGGGTTCCTTCTCGCACACCCCCAACTGGGGACCTGGCCCGCAACCTGGCACATGCCCTGACTGGGAATTTAACTAGGGAATTTAACAAGGGAATTTAATCCCTTGGTTCACAGGCAGGCACCCAACCCACTGAGCCACACCAGCCAAGCCCTAGTTTTTTTTTCTTTTGGTAACATTTACCACTACTCTCTTCTGGACTCATGGGGTGGCAGGTGGGAGGAGGCTGGAGGCCTGGAGGCTACATTCCCAGAATCCCGTCAGTGGGGTTGTGATTTAAATTCCGAGAATACAAGTCATTCACTTAAGATCTGGAAGATGTAGATGCCACTTCTGCTCTTCCGATAGCTGTAAGAAGGTGTGTCGCTCTGGACAGATAAAACATGTGCTTTGCTGCAGTTGCCAATATTCTGCAAATTGCTTGCTCTGGTTTTTAGAGCAGCCAAGATTATTAATGGTAGCACTTTCTTACAAACCCCTGTAACACTGTTTTCCCTCACCTATGTTCCCATGGCCTTCCAATGTTTTTATGAGCATCTAATATCCTCTTTGAAGTATCAAGAATGATTCATTTTTCTGATTGAATCCTGATATATACTATAAAAACACAAAATACTGATTTAATCAAGACTGTGATGTTCTGTATTAGGAAGCTAGCAGAAAGGCTTGAGGGAAGGTAGAAGTATAAAAATGCAAGATCATATTCCACAGTAAAATTCCAATAGGTAATATCTATGAATGAAAAAAATCAAGAAATAATAATATAACTATGTAAAAATGTGAAGATAATACACATCAGGAGGCCAGGCTGGTGTGGCTCAGTGATCTGAGTGCCGGCCTGCAAACCAAAGGGTCACTGGTTCGATTCCCAGTCAAGGGCACATGCCTGGGTTGCAGGCCAGATCCCCCGTGGGAGAGTGTGCAAGAGGCAATCACACACTGATGTTTCTCTACCTCTCTTTCTCTCCCTAAAAATAAATAAATAAAAACTTAAAATAAAAAATACACATCAGGAAAAAAACCACTAAAAATATTAAAAGTAACAGAGGACGAACAAGGAGAAAAAGAGAGCAATATTTGAAATTATAAGATTTGTGGTGTCCTGGCTGGCCTAGCTCAGTGGATTGAGTGCTGGCCTGCAAACCAAAAGAAGGTTCTATTCCCAGTCAGGGCACATGCCTGGATTGTGGGCCAGATCCCCAGTAGGGGACATGTGAGAGGCAACCACACACTGATGTTTCTCTCCCTCTCTTTCTACCTCCCTTCCCCGCTCTAAAAATAAAGAAATAAAATATTCTTTTTAAAAAGACCCGTGGTACTATTTGACTCTTTAAACTATGTAGTCTTACTATTCTGATTTAAATTTTTTTAATTTAATTAGTAAAATCCCCAAAATTCTAACACTGTAGAAGAAAAACCAAGCTTCAGATTGACCAACATTTTAAAAAATAAGATCTATCTATACTAGATCTGTCCCAACAGGCCACGGTTGCAGATTCAATCCCCAGGCAGGGCACGTGAAAGAAGCAACCAGCGAATGCATAAATAAGAGGAAAAACAAACCCATATTTCTCTCTCTCCCTTCTTCTCTAAAATCAATAAAATTAAAATACTGGATCTGTTATCAATATAGTCAGGGGCAGTAGAAAATCCTCCCCCAAACAAAGTAATTGAAAGGCTATTATGCTCAATTCTAGAACCTGTGCCCTGAATTCAGCGCCAGTGGAGGCAGGCTGCCTAATGTGACCTGAATCTCTGCCACAGCCTGGGTGTCACCAGTGCTCACCACCCAGAGCTCACGCCAGTCACAGGTCAACTATGTAAGAAACTTCCAGGTCACTATCAGAAATCGTGACCAAGATTAATTGTAAAGGTAAACACAAAAACAGAGGGATAAATCTGAAAATCAGTTATCTGAGATCCTTTTTAGGACTTGTTTTTAATTAAATGCACTAACTGAAAAATAAAACCAACATATGCTAACAAAACATCTTTAGAAGTTGTAAGAGACTATTAATCAGATTAAAAAGGTGATGATGACAAGGAGAGCTGAAACCTAGTTATTGATGACAACAAAATGACTCTTCGCACCCTGGGCTAGCCGTGCCTCATAACGCTAACCCTCAGCTTCCACGGGCCATCCCTCATTAGCACGCCCCAAATATAAAAGTAGAGAAGCACATACAGAGAACAGTCAGAAATAAGGAAAGTCCAGCAAAGACAGTCTCCATATGAAAAGGCCTAAAGAAAACTTAAACAGATGCTCCTTGAAATGCTGACCCAGACTTGACACGGACAGAAGTGTCACGCCTCATTTCAAATATAATGTCTTCTTTTTTTTAAAGATTTTATTTATTTATCTTTAGAGGAGAATGGAAGGAGAGAGGGAGAAAAATATCAACGTATGGTTGCCTCTTGTGTGTCCCCTGCTGGGAACTGGCCTGCAACCCAGGCATGGGCCCTGACTGGGAATCGAACTGCGGTTGTTTGGTTCTCAGGCCCAAGCTCAATCTACTGAGCTACACCAGCCAGAGCCAAAGATAATATCTTAAGCTTTGACTTGCCACAGATAGTCTAATACCAAAGCTGTGACTTCCACTGTCAACTTGACGAGTCTCTTCTCTCTCACTCTCATACCCTTAAGCCATCTAATACACAGAGGTTTCTTGCTGAAATGCTAGAAAAATTTTCATATTTTTCATTCCTTGATCACTAGTGATGGGCAGCTAAACCAAGAATCTACTTTAAGTTAGGAAAACAGGGCCAGCTGATCGAATCACACAAGATACTGAATTAAACAGGCCCATCTGGGCTTGGAGGAAGAGTACTGTGATTTCTGAACAAAAGTTTACACCTACAGGCAAAAATGCTTCCCTGCTTGCTTATAATGGCGCTTCGGCTACCAATTCATTTGTATGTCCAACAAGAGTCATGCGTCACATTAAGATATATGGCCTAGATGACGGGCACGATAAGAACATCTGTGCACGCTCTCTCGCTAGCCCCGTAAGGCTTACAAAAAATAGTAATATTCCCTAGAAGTAGGTTTTCTGTTTCCTAAATAGCAGGTCTGGCAAACTAACACTCTACCATCCCCATGATCTAAGAATTGCTCCCCAATTCACCAATTTCTAAGATCCTAAAAGTTTAAGACCTAATCCGGCCACACGAGTTTAATTTGCAGGATCTAAAAGAAATCAAGACTAAAACAGACTTTATCCAGGGAAATTCTTACAGGAGACATGTTTCACCGTATAACTTCAGACTTTTTTATGATGATGGTTTTAGCATTAACACCAGTAAACCAGTATCTGTGGAAAGAACCGACAGGAAAAAAAATCTCTACTATAAAGGCTGAGCTCAAAGCTCACCGTGCTACTCACTCATTTGTGGAGAGCGAGCTCGCACTGCAGCCCTGCCTCCCACCACTCTGCTTCTCCCTCCCCGAGATCCAGACGCACTGGAACTTCCTTTGACTCTTCCGAACAGCCGTGCTCTTGCCCTCCTCAGGATCTCCGCCTGTGCCATCTCCTCCGCCCAGAAGAGTCTCTGGTCCTGCCCTCAGCTTTTAGGTTCAGTCTTAAAAGTCGGTCCCTCACAGACCTTCCCTCACTGTCCTCCTGCCCTGTCAACCTGGGGAAGGCCTGCAATCAGCTGTCTCCATAGCATTTAGAGCGAAAGTAATTATTTGTTTAACGGATCTTCCTCTCCAGACCGCAACTGCGTGAATGCGGGGACTGAGTTAGTTTTGTTCACTGCTCTGTCTCCAGTACCTAGCACAGTGCTGGCACACAGCAGAGGCTCAAAAATTCTTATCTAATAAGTGAATAACACAGCCCCCCAAAAAAACAGCTTCAGCAACTCTACTTGTAAGGAGTGGGCTAAGGAGGTTTATAACTGTGAGTACACAAAACACAGACTTTATTTTTATATTATTATTTATTAAAAAGAAAAAAGTATAGTGTATTGCCCTGGCTGGTGTGGCTCAGTGGATTGAGCACAGGCCTGTGAAGCAGAGGGTCGCCGGTTCGATTCCCAGTCAGGGTACATGCCTGGGTTGCGGGCCAGGTCCCCAGTAGGGGACACATGAGAGGCAACCACACATTGATGTTTCTCTCCCACTCTTTCTCCTTTCCTTCCCCTCTCTCTAAAAATAAATAAGTAAAATATTTAAAAGAAAAAAGTATAGTGTATTTATAGTGTGCTATACTTATTTTTTAAAAAGTAAGAAATATACTTATTTGCTTCAAAGGTACATGGTATCTCTAAAAAGGATCTTAAGAAACTAGTAATGTTAGTTGCCTCTGGGAAGATGACTGGATTGAGCAGACTAAAGGTTAAAGGGAAGCTATTCACTGTACAAGTTTTTTATCTTTCAAAATTTGAACCACGTTAATGTACTGTCTATTTAAAAAGTAAAATTTGCTAAAGACAGTCCTGTCCTTATTACTAAGACAGTGATGGAAAGAGTTTAAATGTTCTATACCTGGACCTTTGATGACAAATGTCTGGCCTACTAGCTGAGCACCGGCAGGGCGGAAGTGGAAAAAAGGAAAACTCAGCCATAAATCTCAGACAGCTTTCCCCACGTTAGATTACATAGCTTTAGAAGAAAAATTCCATTTTTTTTTAACCAAATGTCCCAATCTGGACATATGGAGAATGTTTTCAATCAGAAGGCCTTGCTGGGAGAAATTACTGGATTCAGCATTTTTATAAGCATAAAAAGTAAGCTGATGAATCTGTGCTGAAGAAAAAAAACACTGACTAAAAATAAATTATTTTCAATTGAAGGGCCTTAAAATCTAAATGGAGCATAATTTGAACCCACAAAGTTTAAGAAACTAAATTTTTTTTGGAAATCAATTTTAAGAATGGGGAGGAAAGCTACACACATTCCTTAAAATACAAATTTGCCAAACTTTAAGATACTCTTTAGGAAAGAAAGGTCTGAAACTTGTTTAAATACAACTCCAATAATCATATTTGTTACCCCAATCAAAGCCCTGGACCAGCCCTAGCCAGACAGCTCAGTTGGTTAGAGCATCGTCCTGATACACCAACATCGTGGGTTCGATCCCCAGTCAGGGCACATACAAGAATCAACCAATGAGTGCATAAATAAGTGGAACAACAAATTGATGTTTCTCCCCCGCTCTCTCGAATCTATTCTAAATAGATAAACAAATAGCAGCAGCCCGGGACCAGAGTTAAACCCTTTGGTTCTGAGCCCGTGAAGTTTCCCAAACCTGCATATCAGGAACAGAGTACGCTGGACTAATGATGGCAGGAGAAAGCCGAATCCAGGGCCACCGAGAGGATTTGTCTTGGGGTCTCCAATGTTACAAGAACCAATGTCACAGAGTGCAAGAAATGATCTTCATAATCCATTCCAAGACCTATCGGAGACACTGTTATCTTCAACTAATTATCCCCTGAAAAACAAAAGGGTACTTACTAAGTAGAACATACTGAAAAGGACATTTACTAAGCAGAACAAAGTATTTAGTATAGCCATTCTAAATTGTTCTGACTTTGCCAAGCCTCAGTGGCAAGCCAGAAGCCAATGCCTAGCTCCCCTCTTTGATAACTTATTGGCCTCCACAGGCTCTTTCTGCACTAGCAAACGGACCGCCTTTTCCCCTTACTAATTTTGTTTTTCTCCATAAAGTTCTGAGCAGCATTTTAAATACCCTTCTATATAGTATGCCAACCAGTGCCCGTGAACTTAGCCTGCGGCTCCCCGAGCCCAAAGGCTGAGTGAGAGTAGAGAAATAAAGAAGTTGGAAATACTCTCTCTTCCTCAATGCCCTGGACTTTCAAAGCTAGACAAAGGCAATGATTCCGCACCTAATCACAAGATGAATAAGAAACAGATTTGAATTCAGAAAAAACAGAGGAGTACAAAAACATTCGATAAAGAGCGCTGCCTCCATTTCCTTGCAGAGCGGCTCTCAGGATCTGCCCGTGAACCTCATTTTGACACGGAACACCCCATCTACTCTAATCCGGGGCATATCCCTCAAGAGACGGTCGACCGGAACTCTGCCAACTTCTGCTCAGGAGTTGTGTGAAGAACAGTAGCAACAAGGGCCTACTTTGAGAAGGAGATCAACAATCACATTCAAGAAGAAAAGAAGTTATTTGGCAAAAAGAAGCATGTTGCCAAAATGTTAGTCACAGCTTCAAGGCCCCGGTTTGTGTTTCTGCATCTATTCTTCGCTGTGACAGAGACCATTCTCTGGCCCAGGAAACCCAGCTCGGCCTCTGTCACCCACTCCATCTGAAGCAGTCAAGAATCCTTTCAGTGTGGTGGTATCAAACTGTGACACAGACAAGACGCCCACCAGAGACGAAAAGGGAGGAAAAAAAATATGTCATTTGCTGTTTCCACTTAGGACTGGACCGAGTAGAGCGGTGGAAAACACAACAGGATAGGAAAAAAACGAAAAATCATTATGTTAAACACGCAGGCTATACCCAACAGACTTCCCAAAGCTCTGAGCCTCCATAACTTATTTCAAAACCTTCTTTAAAACAAACCAAAAGCACACACAGTAGGCTGAAACGACAGCAAAATAGGAAGCAAGTTTTTACTCCCAAGTAAGTGTACATACATCATAGCCTACAGCTAGCTCTTCCTAGGTTAGTATGACTACGTTTTGCTGAAACAGCCTGAACCAGCACCATGATTTTCAGAATTACTTCAAGAGCAACAGGAAAACAGGCTCAAGTACACCTGGCTACTCTCCCAAAGAGCCCAAGAAGTCAAGAAAAAACATCTGACAATTTTCAATAGGAACAGGATCCCTCTCTTCCCTTCTTAAAAGCAAAACCTGAAAATTCCACCGTTCTCAACACCTTCCCCCTTCCCCTGCATTTCACCTTTGTGCTGACATCACATAACTAATCAGTAGCAACTAAGGTAAACACGACTCTGATATGAAGTGTGAGAGAATGAGAAACTGCCCCTCTTAAGCAAATCCACGTCAGACCGCAGAAATGCCGAGGCTTTCAGGAATACTTCTAAGCCAAACAAGTTCACCTACGAGCACAGTGTTTAGGCTATTATGCCCAAAGGGAAAGCTCAATCAGTTGATATTCCAAGGGTTAACAGAAGGTTTAAATTGTCCACAAGCACAGTGGCAACGGGGCCAAAGTGACTTGGACCAAAGTGACTGTCTAAAATACTACACTTCTGTGAATTTTCAAAAAGATCCTGAGGAAAGTCAGTGTTTGTCAAGGGTAAAGTGACTGAAAAATGAAGAAAACAAAAGGTTTAAGGAGTACAATATTCTGGTGGCAGACTGCATTCTCCGATATTCTCATTCTCCATCAACAGACCTCACTCGCCCCAACTCTAATTTCCCTATCTCGATCTTGGTGGCAGCCAATACAATGTAACACAATAATAGGAAATTTTTGGCTACTAAAAGTCGAAGTTGAGAAAAGCTTAAAAAAATGGACCTGTATCAGATCTCCACTCCCCTAGCCCAGTGGCTCCATACACCGAAAAAGATTGTGGTTCAATCCCTGGTCCAGGCGTGTGTGTGCAGGAGGCAACTGGTCATCAATGTTTCTCTCACATCGGTGTTTCTTTTTCCCTTTCTCTTTTCTCTCTGTCTCTCTCAAATCAACAAACATATCCTCGGGTGAGGATTAAAAAATAAATAAATCACCAACTCTTCGCTAGCAGAGAAATGCAGCAAGGCTGAGAGGAAGAAAATGAGAAAGACCTGTCTTCTAAATATCAGTACGCCAATCTTGTGTTCCAAGATCACTTCCTTACAACCGCTTGAAAGATCCCATTTGGTGGACACAATCTTTTAGAGGCAGTGAGGAGACCAAACCTATATTTCAAAGGAAAAAAAAGTGAGACAGTTGAACAACTGGCCTCAAATTGTTCATCTAAATTAATCCTTAGGTGGGCTACACCAGTCATTCCCTGAGGTTCTTCTGCGACGTGTAAAAGGAGAAACCAGTCACCAAAAACATTCAGTAAGTCATTCGGAAACAGCAACTCTAAGACAAAAACAACAGCATGAAAAAGGAGGTGGATCTTGGGGGAGTCCAAAGCAGTAACAGATTATTCCAATCCCTTTAAAATTACCAATTCCAATGTACACCAGCTCTTCCAGGCTGTCACCCCAGTGTTATCTGTTGAGAATTTTCCTTCCTGATCAGTAACTCAACAACACACACAGCCCACGCTGAACACTTGAAGATTTCCACCTTCCCTCCCTTCACACCACTCCAAACTGAAGCCTCAACTCGGCCACGGCCAGGTGCATCTCCATTTCTCAGTCCAACCTTTACTCAGTCGTGATTCCTCCTAAACTAACGCTCTCAAGATTCCCTCCCGTGTAAGCAGTTCCCCGAACCAACCTCTCAACCATTGGTTCTCACTCGATTCACTCCCCCAAATGTCACAGTGGCCTCCTCACCCGCAGCATCCTGTTAATT